>JARYHS010000095.1:0-51426 GCA_031002005.1 Vandiemenella viatica | reverse complement strand
TAAAACCAGCTAACCCCGTGTCGGCGATGGACACCACCCTAATCCAAAGCGGCTGCCATGACTCAAAACAACTGATGCATTTATCATCCCTTTCAAATAGATTGAAAATTTCGTTAGTTACATGATCCATTGTGCGTTATTTTTTACCTTAAGTTTTCAGATCGATCTACGAGATATATTATACCAAAATCTGTGAGTTACTTTAGTAAATTTGATTGTTTGCTGGTTCCGTCAACACAATTATTTGTTGAGTAATCATTATTTAGTAACTGAAAGTAAAAAGAGTTGCAGAGGTAATAACTATCGGTTATCACAGTAGAGCAAGCAACTTATTTCGTTCGTGAATTTCAGGTCATGTTCAGTGATAGGAAAAGCAATAAGGATGCGTTCCGTAACAGAGATACATTTGGCCGAGAATGGAAGTAATGGTAAACAAATATTACGACTTTCGTTTATACTTGCAACACGTAGCTAGCGAGAAAAGATGTTTAGACATTAAAGACGTGACTTGGTTGTGTTATGCAGGCAACGGAAATCAATTTGTCCTTGTCTGAAACTACCTTCTACAGCAACTAGGATTAAAAGGTGTTGCATATAGTTCTACTGCTATAATAGCAAACATTACACTCTCCTTAGAACTGTTAAATCATATGAATTTATAAAATGATGTCTACTCAGCGCCAGAGCAGAGGGGGTATACCGTAATATAAAATAGTATTCAACATAAGGTGAGCAAATAATTATCCTGCAACACAGTAACTGTGTTGCAGGATAATTATTTGCTCACCTTATATTTCAAAACAGTTACAGGCTTCCAAAAGTCCATTTATCATGGATAAAATAAAAATAGTATTCAATGCCGTTACAGGTGCAAAATATCATTTCACCAACTCCCTTACAATAGAAAGTAGAACTGTATGTTGTTTCCCTCGATGCGTAAGCTTGGTATTAAGAAGCAAAAGATGTATAACTTAAAATGTTCGAAAATGGTAAATTAAGCGAAATGGAAGCATCTAAAACTTTAAGAATGAACCTGATACATCCTAAATCTATAATTAATAATGTTTTTCAGCCGTTATTGTATTAAATTGTTTCAGTCTGATCTACCTCACTATGGGAAGTTGAGCATTATTGGAATCTGACTTCTCACTGACACCTACTACTGTTACAGTTAGTTTTTAGACATGGAAACTAAAGATAGGTTTGTGCGTAGAAGGCAAAAGTGTGAAGTGTTTAAATTGGCCGGGAGAGGTTCGTTGCGTTTCCCCTATCCAGTGTGCGCACGAAGTCACTCTGGCGGGTATCAAGGTAGGAGAGATGGTGGTGTTGTGCGCCAAAGTCCTCAGTTAAATCCCTAAGCTCTCTGCAGTGCGTATGGAGTGAAAGGGCATACGGCTACTGATGGTGGTCCAAGCCTGGAACAATAGAGCTAAATGGGACAGCACTTTGTTTCATCCTCTCCCTTTTTGATCTCCCATTTCATACAATACAAACAATACTTTATCTGAACACATACATACTATCACAGTCATCCGCACTTACAATAACACTTAGGAGCAATAGATGTCTATCGGAAGAGTAGGCCTGAATGGACTAGCACCGGGTTTCACACTCTCGTCTTCATCTCTTATTTCATACAACAAATATAACACTTGATACTGAACACACTCGCTATCAAAGTCATCCAGTCAAACCTACAATAACCCTTACTGACAGTTTTTTGAGTTTCAGAGAAATGTTGATAGCGGTCACCGAACGAAGGTGAATTATAGGTATATTAATCATTTCACGCTCACAAACTAAGAAGAGAGTGGGTACCACTTAAAGGAGAGATGTGTGTGTTAAGTATCTCGGAGTCCGACAACTGTTCAAGTGTAAAGTATTTGATTTTTTTTTTTTTTTTTTTACTTATGGCTTTACGCCCGTCAACGTTGAGGTCATTAGAGGCAGGATGGGACGGAAAGGAATTGGCCATAGCCTTTTGAAGAGAGCATCCCGGTATTCGCCTGAAGTAATTTGGAGAAACCATGGAAAACCAAAATCTGGATGCCCGGACGGGGATTCAAACCGGCGTCCTCCCGAATGCGAAGCCAGAGCGTTAACCGCACACCCACCACTCTCGGTTAAATAGTTGAAGATATATAAAACGGAAGTATAAGAAAAGTAAGATATTTGTAGATATCACTGTCGTAACAACAGTTTAAAAAAAGTTACAATTTCATCTCGTTAGTTAAGAATCACCTGATTATAAGTATTCATGAAAAATTTAAGTACGATTTTTTTCTGCCAACTTTTTTTCAAATTTCCTCTCTGATTGGATTTCAGAGGAGATATATCATTTAATACCAGACAATATTGCTTATAATATCATCAGTTTTTTCTTGGAATAAGTATACTTCCAAATTATAAACGCCAACTGTATTTGAATTTTATGTATATGAGATAAATGAGGAGAACGATCTTGTTGTAAAAAACATTTGTAACAAATGCGTCATTACTATCTTCTAAAAAAAATCTGACATCCTCAGACCACTTAGGATTTTCTGTTTCCCCTATAGTGCGGTTTTAGATGCTAGGTTCGTAAAAGGTAACGCGGTTAGCTAAAACAGATGAAAATGCTTCGGATGAAATGAAAAGGCGTGCGAGTATCACGATATGGAGAGAGCCATGTGAACCTATATTCCACTCTGATAGTAAAACAGTCACATGTGTTTTTCATTAAAATTTCCTCTGTTAAAGAATAAATGAAAATTCGCGACCAACCTCAACTTTCCGCTGTGTGATATGTCAACACGTCTGTTTTTATTAAAAGCAAATATGGATTTCGCCACTTCCAAATTAATTGCTGAGGTCGACGTGTGGGTTGTTAATCTGTTGCTGC
This sequence comes from Vandiemenella viatica, assembly GCA_031002005.1. NCBI lineage: Eukaryota > Metazoa > Arthropoda > Insecta > Orthoptera > Morabidae > Vandiemenella > Vandiemenella viatica. Next base: position 48,545 of record JARYHS010000095.1, on the reverse strand, counting down.
GTTTTAGTAATCTATCTTTTATATTAATAGATTTGGAATTGCACTAGATGGGAAATGTTTGTAAAATTGACAGCAAATGTGATAAAATAAAATATTTCTGTAGTACATTTTTATGGTTAAATAAAAGAATTCGATATAGCAGTTAAGAATAGGGTGACAAAGAAGGAATGAATCTTAATAGGCTGGTAGCAAATATAAGAATGGCTCTAGAGAGTAGACTCTAAATAAATTCAAGATATTTGTGCTTCTTATTTTATACGCATGTGAGCTTTACAAGAGAGTAAGGAATGCAATCACACTGCTCCATTCATGTCAAAATTATGACGATGTTTATGAAAAGATTCTAACAATACATAAAAGCCTAGTCAGTTGTTTTCGTACGTAGGAACTGAGTAACTATGGTAAATTCCCCACCTTGTGGGACCTTTTTATAAATCTGCATGCAACGAAGATGCACTGCTTTGTGACTGATAAAAAACGCAGCAACACCTGGTGTAGCGAAACTAACAAGCCTGAATGATGTCCGGTCGCCATACTCCAGCATCCTGATGTGGACACCCATCCGGTCACCCCAAGAAACATTTACCAGCCTAAGATGACACCCCTCCATTTCCTCTCTGATTGGTAAGCAGCCTAACGCCATTTTTTCTATTTCTTATGACCTGCCAGAAAAGGAGTTTGAGGCTTGGGTAAGGAGAAGGATTCATTAATTCACTTCCAGCGATCACCTTGTGCAACGGACTCTTGGATGATCCAAACGAGTGGGTATGTTGCACTAACCGCATCTGGTACTCTGAATTCCATATGCACTCTAATGTCTGACACTAGATGCCGTGCTGAAGAGTCAGGCCTTCCAACGCGGAAGGTCCGCAGTACAAAACTTTGTGTCCCCCAGCAACACCCTGAAAACTTTGTTTCTATTATACTACCACATTCAATTCAACAGTTCACGTTTGGTGCTTGTTGTAATTTTATTTCCAAAACCTACAGATAAATTTTATATTAGCAATCTTTAACAGTCATTATAATTCATACAAATATCTTTTCCTGGATATTATTAACAGTGCCAATTGAAATAAATATTATGCTTGACGCTCTGCTCCATTAGTATATAACTGGAAGGGGAAAGAACAATCTTCAAACGATACAGGGATCATACCATAGGACCAAGAAAACTCTATACTGGACTACCTCAAGGGGCTATTCTGAGTCCACTATTATATATTCTATACGCATGGGATTTGGAAAGAGTAGTTAATCCAAACACCCGAATTCTCCAATATGCGGATGACATCTGTATATATTGTATGGCGGCTACAATGGAGGAAACGTTATCCAACCTAACAATTACGATGATGAACATGGACAAATGGTTTAAACGGAATGGGCTACAAATCTCAACTGAAAAGTCCTCAGTGATAATATTCACCAGAAATCGATTAGATCTTAACGAAATCAGAACAGTCAGAATAGGAATCTACTCATTTACAGTCAAATCCAATGTTCGCTTCCTGGGTCTAGTGCTAGACTCCAGACTCAGTTGGATTCCCCACATTACTCAAATAGTTAATTCCTGTAACCCAGCTCTGAACATTATACGAAGCGTAACACGGGTATGGTGTGGTGCAAATCACAACACCCTCTTAACAATATACAGAGCCTTAATTCGATCTAAAATAGATTATGGAAGCATTCTATACAGCAACGCAAATATTCGAATCCTTTCCATGCTGGACAAACTCCAATACAGCTGTATACGAACCTGTCTGGGAGCCATGAGATCGACTCCCACTAACGCCCGACTGATTGAAGCTCGGGAGATGCCCCTGAATATCAGACAAAACTGGCTGGCTAGTAAATATATTCTGGAAAGCTAGCATACAGGAATCATCCAATTATCTCGAAATGCAAAGCTTTGTATAACCATGGATACATCACAGAGCGTCATAGACTGGCCGAAGTCCTCCACAGTTACAGAGAGTGGGAAAAATTGGCAGACAGAATTATTCCAACGAAGATATTTCCCCCATATGAGTATTATTCCAGCACTAGCATGGTACAGATACCAATATATTACATAACTCCTGAGACCAACCAACATGTCACCTACAAAAAAGCAGTAAGGAAATACCTGGAGGACAATTGGAATTATTCGTTTTTTATATATACGGACGGATCCAAAATAGACTCAGGGGATGGAGTAGGCTGCGCCTTTTATTGCCCGAGGACCAAGTATCAAGAAAAGTATAAATTACCATCGAATACATCCATTTATACGGCAGAAGCCATCGCTATATTAAGAGCAGTTGAGCACAGCTTGACATTGACTGAGACGAGTTTTTTAATAATCTCTGACTCGCTTAGCGTACTGAACTCCATCCAAAGAAAATTTCTGGGCAAGAAAACCAATCAATTTATAGTTAAGATTGTGGAGACATATCTAGAATTGTCCAGAAGAAATAAATCCATAAACTTCCTTTGGCTAAAAGCACATGCAGGGGTTCCGGATAACGAAACAGTGAATCAAATGGCAAAGATAGCCGCTAGAATAGGAGACACCTTAGATATCCAGCTTCCGTACACTGACTACCTCTTCAAAATAAAAACAAAGGCTCTGAACAAATGGCAAACTGAATGGGACTCAAGCAAAAGCAGGAAGGGACATCATTATGGATCGATTCAACCCCGAATACCATCCCGCCCATGGTTCTTCAACTTTCCGGATCATAGAGGCGTCATTTCCACTATAATTAGAATGTGCTTTAACCATGGTTTATTCCCCCAGCATTTACATCGGATACACATCCTAAATACTGATATTTGTGATTGCGATAGAGCAGAAATAGAGGATATTAATCACGTAGTATTTTCATGCCCTAAATATAAACAACATCGACAAAGATTTATAAAACAACTCGTCAACTATGGAATACCTCTCCCAACAAGCATTAGCTGTCTATTGCACGGTAACAACGTGACCATATACAAGTTGCTAAGTAATTTTGTAAAGTCAACTAATAAAAAATTTAGATGTGAAAAACTAGTTAAATGTAAGGATTTTAATCATTGTAATGTCAAAATATAATAAAAAAAAAAAACACAACAACAACAACAACAACAACAACAACAACAACTATAAGGAACTAACAATAATTTATATATCTGTATATTTCACTGTAACATTTGTAATTATGTGTGAGCAATTGTATTTAAACATAAAGTGTCAAACCCCTTTAGGGGATAAACAAAAATGTTCCTTTCTGATTAATCAGTTTACCTAGTTCTATCGTTTATATTTTACTAATCATGTCAAGTCTTGCTCTCTTACCTAAATGTAAAATGTTTATATATGTATGTACAAATGTATGTTGGTTGTATAGTGCCTAGGCGCTTAAAGCCAAATAAAAATTAATAATAAATAATATAACTGGAAGTAAGTTGATGTTAGTTTCCACGACCTGTGCTCTAATTATCATCATTGAATAACAAATACTAAATCTGAAAACATAAGCTCAATGCGTTCTATATGGATATAAATAAATCAATGCACCGAAACCATGTTCTAAGATAGGGATATCTGGAAAAGTAGGCAACAACGCAGAATCCTATAGACCCATAAACCTACTGCCATGCACCTACAAAGTACTGGAGCATATGATAAAGCGGAGACTGGAATGGTGGCTGGAACACCACGCATTAATTCCGGAAACGCAGTACGGCTTTAGAAGAGGCAAAGGCACCATAGACACCTTAGCACACCTCACTTCCGAAATTCACTCCTGCCTTACCAAGAACAAATATATGATGGCCGTATACACTGATATAAACAGCGCATATGACCGTCTGTGTACCGATCCTAGCCAAAAAACTTCGGCATCTAGGGATACCGGACACATTTATAGGAAATCTAATCGCACTACTTTCGGATCGATGGTTGGAAATAACGCAAAGAGGAACTACTGTTGCTAGCAGAAAAACTAATCGTGGCCTGCCGCAGGGCTCTGTTCTGGCTCCCCTGTTATTTAACTTGTATACGCATGATCTTCATTACTCCATGAACAGTAAAATCGTCATTCTCCAATATGCCGACGATATATGCATATTTATCATTGGAAAAACATGGGAAGAATGCCTTATGGTACTATCCGCCGAAATGTACAAATTCAATCAATGGCTATTCAGCAACGGGCTAGACATATCACCAGCGAAATCGGCAGTATCGATTTACAGCCGACACAGAATGCCCGCGATGTCTAACATAAAATTAGGACCCTTTACCATCCCAGTTAAAAACGCTGTGAAATACCTGGGCGTTTGGATCGATAACAGACTCAAGTGGGGTACTCACGTAAAAAATACGGTCAAGAAATGCGACAAGGCGATCAACCTCATCCGCGCAATAGCCAACGTAAAGTGGGGAGGGGATACCTCAATATTATTAAGGCTGTATAAATCTCTGGTGAGACCACATATTGATTACGCCTGTGTATGTTACGGTTCTGCAACTAACACCGTGCTTAAAGAACTGGACAAAGTCCAATATAAAGCTCTGCGCACTTGTATTGGCGCTATGAAATCAACACCTACCAACGCGCTCCTAGTGGAAGCACACGAACCTCCCCTAGAGATCCGCAGAAGCTTCTTAACTGCAAAATTCCTGATCAAGAATAGCCAGTACCCCGGGACCAGACTGCTCAACTCTATACACAATCTCTCAATGCAATGCCTAACTGACAATTACTGGAGTAAGAAAAAAATGCCTCCCATTGCGGCGGAGTACCTAGAAACATATAAGATACGAGCCAGCATACGTCAAAGCAGGAAAATGCTTACCTTCGAGACTCCGTATTGGGAAACTGTCACGAATCTGGAAGTAGACACAAGCGCGGAAGATAACACCCAGCTGGAAAACTACAGAGCAAACGTGTATCAGTACCTACACAACCGATCCCACATGGAACAGATATATACGGATGGCTCCAAGTTTCCAGATGCCACTGGATGCGCCTACTGTATACCAAGATCTGGAGACAAGGGTTTATTTCGGTTACCAACAGAATATACCATTATGAGTGCAGAGCTGATGGGAATCTTGGAAGCACTAAAATACGCAAAGACCCTTATAGCAACCATGTAATCCTATCAGATTCAAAGTCAGCATTGCTTTTAATAAAAAACCACCATAGGAAAGTGCACAACGACTCACGAGTACACGACATCGTGAATGCAGTTCACGAATTAAAACTAGCAAATAAGACTGTAGAGTTTAAATGGATCAAATCACATTGCAGTCTTCCAGGCAACGAGATGGCAGACCGATACGCCAAACAAGCCGCACACAGCGGTGCGATACGCAACAGTACGATCCCCCTACCCGACGCTATTCGACAGATCAAAAGAACCATGACAGCCAAGTGGGATAAGGCGTGGAAGAGCTCACTCTCGATAAAAGGCCTACATTACGGTCGTATCCACCCGGAAATACCCCCTCTCCAGTGGTATGAGATATATAAGTGCTCCCGCAACTTCACTATAAGTATCGCGAGACTGAAATTCAACCACGGCTGCTACAAACAACACCTCCATAGAATCCACCTCACTGACTCCCCTAATTGCCAATGTGGGGAAATAGAGGATACAAACCACTTGCTGTTTGGGTGCCGCCGAAACAAAGTAGAGACAGACCTTCTACTACACTCTCTCAAGAACAAAGGAATCCCTCTCCCCACATGTGCTGCTACCCTCTTGTCAACGGAAGACTACGACATATATCAGCTCCTATACCAACATTTGAAAAACATTGGTGTCTCAATTTAAACAAGCTGATATGATATGTGTTTTAATTATACTCTCTGGATGTCATTTTGTAATATATCATTATTGTAATAATATTGTAGATATCCTGCAAAATGAAAATGAATGGTTGTGTGATTTGAACATATGGGTGACTCAGTCACAACAAATGTAAATAACTAGTTTTAAATGTATCATACTTCTGGTAGAATATTATTGTAATTATTCCTAAAAATGAAAATCTCAAGTTGCTGGATACCAGCATTTGGGTGACACAGTTTATAGTCAAGTAAGAAGTTTTAATTGCGGTATATCACTATTGTTATACTATTGATGTTTTCCTCTCCTTTAAGTGACACAATTCAAACAAACTCAAACAATATGTTTTAACTGCATTATATCATTACTGTAATATTATGGACTTTGATTTGTAATGTATATTGTATACTACCATTGTAATGCCATAGTGGTTATTCGGTAAAAGGAAGAAGGCTAATGACATGCTATTATTATTATTATTATTGTTATAACATCGACGTTATTCGGTGAAATGTAAATGACTAGTTGCATATATCATTATTTGTACGTTAATGATGCTATCCTGTAATATGAAAATGGCTGTATGGGCGCATGCCTAGATGCCAATAAATTAAAAAAAAAAAAAAAAAAAAAATAGGGATATAACTTTTCGTAATATTTGTTCCACCATTTCAAGCAATGCATAAAGTTGTAAATTTACTGATTTTATTTTCAAGTAATTAGTCTGTCTTAAATATTAATAGTTTCTGATTGTCAATTAAAGTTTTCGCAACAATATAGGTATATTGAGCTCTTCTGTGCAGTATTAGTAGTATTTAAAGCCGGTTCTGTATATGACCCCCACCTCCTGCGGCCACCAGCCCACAAAGGCACCGCGCTCTATCGCCCTGTTGCACTGTCAGCCGGGAATTAATGGCTGCAGTTAATTTAAAATTTCTGTCAGTCGGATAATAAATGGCCTATTACCTGGCGGCCAGATATTAATGACTGCCTTTTAATTAATTTTCTGTCAGCTGGATAACAAACGAGGCTATTACCTGTCAGCCGGCCTATTACCTGTGTATTTAATGGTTGTCGTTTACGTGGATTGCTTTACCCCTCCCTCCATCGGGCCGCCGGCGGGCTGCCCTCAAGGTCACCAGGACCGGAGCCCGTTCAAGGCTGCCCAGCTTGACCGTCCTGGGCACCGATTACGCTACTTAGCCTTTGCCCAGCTGGTGGACCGCCCTCCAGGCAACCCGGATTGTCCCGTGCTGTAGTAGGCACCAGTTATGCTGATTACCCACCTGCGTGTCTAGACCAGTTTACCGACCTCCACCCCTTCTTCGAACCAACCTGGCATCAGTTTCCAGATATATCGTCACTGTATGAGCTGGATAAAAATTGCTCAATTACATGACCGTTATTTCCGTACAGTGGTCTTAAAAATAGTAGCTATTGGCAGTTTCATCGATTTTTGCAAAAACATTGTTTAATGACGATTTTTTACTTAATTCAGTTGATTATGATTGAAATGCAGTCTAATGTTCGCGCTTTCCTCCGTTTTTACTATACAGCGTTCTTAAAATAGTAATTATTCGCAAATTCATCGTAACTATTGTAATAATTAGCTATTTTCGTATAGTGTGGTCAACGGCTGAAAACCCCGTAGGTTTAATATGGTGGTAAGGAATTCCACAAGTCGAAGAAGATAGAGGGTGAAACCTGGTGCCAGCCTATTCAAGCCTACTCTTCCGAAATATATACACAGGCTTAACGCCCCCAGTCAGTGGTCGAATCACTATCAATAATCTCGTACGCCTTCACTCCATACATTCTGTGTAGAAGCTGAACCCAAACCACGTTTTATAAGAAAAGTGAAATTAAAAACCAAAATCATACTCTGAAGTACTAGCTGAAATGTTAAGCGGTGGGATGAATTCTGAGATCTTATCGAACTTAGTAGTCAGTCCCTAGTCAAGTAGCCGAAGGGATAAGTTATCATAATGCAGTTCTGATGGATATAAGGGTATTCAGTAAACCAGTGGCCAGAATTGAAGGGGGAAATGGATACAATGATAAAAAGGCACAAATCTTGGAACTAAAAATATATTTCAGGATTAATTTTATTAAATGGAAGAATGGCACATGTTCAGTGGAGACAAAGTGGGAAAAGTTCAAGGAAATGATAAGAAAGGGTGAAGAAATATTTATTCCAAAACAGAGAATAAAGAGAAGTAGAGAAACTTCATACTATAACAAGGAGGTGAGGATGTTAAAGAGATGAGAACATAACAGACTTCAGAAACAGCAAGGCATTAGGGAGGTCATGAAACAATCAATAAAGGAATTAATAATGTCAAAGAAAATAGCTAAGGATGAGATTATGAAGAATATTATTGGTGCAGGGGGACCTCAGACTAATGCATCTAGAAATTTCTATTGCTATATCAGGAAACTGAGGGGAACAGAGGGTACTGAGACAATTATAGATAAGGATGGAGAAGAAGTAACTGAGGACTTAAAAAAAAAAGGCAGAGTTATTGAGTAACTGGTTCCGTGAGTCCATTAGGCACTAATTCAGGGGTTATATCTGGAAATTAGCCTATCCGCACAATGGGAGGGCACCAAATTAGAAAATTAGAAATTAAATATGAAGATATCAAGAAGGAATCTAAAAAACCATAAAGGGGCTGGTATTGATAATATTACTACAGATATTTTAAAGATAGTAGGAAGGGACATTGTACCTTACTTTAAAACATTATTTAAATTGATTCTGGATACTTGTTGTTTACCAAATGACTGGAAAAGTGCGATAGTAGTACCGGTCCATAAAGGAGGGGTGACAAATATGGTTGAAAACTATAGGCAAAACAGTTTGACATCAGTGGTAGATAAATTAATTGAGAGATTAATATGAAACCATATTAGAGGTGTCTGTGAGGAAAGTAAATGGTTTTCAAGTAGGCAACATGGCTTTAAACAAAGAAAATTAGTGTGAATCTCAGTTAGTATTATATATGAAAGATATTTCTGATGAAATGGACAGAGGAGGTGAAGTTGATAGTGTGGCACTAGATTTTTCAAAGGCTTTTGACATAGTGAGCCATAAAATAGTGCTAAATTAGGTAAAAACTATTGGAGCTAATAAAAAGTTGATTTGTTGGGTTGAAGAATTCCTAAAAGGTAGAAAGCAAAATGTTAGGGTAAGAAATGCAATATCAAAAGAATTAGAAGTGAACATGGGAGTCCCCCAGGGTAGCGTATTAGGACCATTGTTATTCGTTATTCTAATGAATGATTGTGTTAATGGTTTACTGTCAGAAGTTAGATTGTTTGCAAATGACATAATGTTATACAAAGGATCAAAAGAATAGAAGACTGTAAACATCTGCAGGTCGATCTAGATAAGATAACTAATTGGGTGAGTCAACATGGGATGAGATAAATGCAAAGAAAAGTCAGCTTATTAAGTACACAGATAAAAAGCTAAATGTTGATTATAATTATAAAGTGGAGAAGGAGCTACTTACTGAAGACTCGAAATATAAATACCTTGGCATTACATTTGATAGCAAACTTAACAAGGCAGGATACATTGGACAGGTAGTAGGGAAAGGGTTCAAAACCCTTTACCTGTTGGAAAGAGTGATGAGGGGAATGTACTAGAGATTTAGGGAATTGGGGTAAAAAACTTTGGTGAGACCACTGCTGGAATATGGTGGTGTAGTTTGGATCCACATTTTGGGTATCAAATACAGGAGTAGGAGGGGGTGCAGAGGAGGGCTGCCAGGTTTGTCTTTGGAAATTATCGCAGAACTCAATCGGTAATTAATATGATAAAGGAGCTGGAGTCGGATTCATTGGAGGATTGATGGAGGGTGAAGAGAGTCGTGGAAGTGTACAAAGCCTATACTGGTGATGAAGCATGGAAAGATATTGGTCAAAAAATTTAAAGAGGTGCTTGGAAGGTTGGCCAGGACCACAAGCTGGCACTTGATTTCAGGCAAAAGGGTGTGGGAAAATATTCTTTCGTAGGAAACGGAGTGAGGGACTGTAAGAAATTGCCAAGAGAAGTGATGAATAACTTGCCGGAAACGCTGGAGACGTTTAGGGTAAAAATTCGTAGAGGGCAAAAGTAGGTTGGAAGAGGAAAGGGGAGGGGTTTTAGGGAGATTGCCACCGGAGCAGGTGCTCCATTGCAATTTATCAATTATTATTATTAAGTTGCGTGGTACGATTAACATGTGGAGGATGTATTTCTGATTGAGGGTATAAACATGTGAATTAGAACGATACCTCTTGGAATGCCTTACTGAAGTTCTAATAGCTGAACTTTCAATTATCAGCCAGGAGCGCAGCCAGTTTAGTATTAAAAGTATGAAATGTAAGGATCATAGTATAAAAAGTATGAAATCATAGTATTAAAAGTATGAGGAATAGTTTGAAAAGTATGAAATCAAAGTATAAAACTTATGAATCATAGTGTGAACGTTTTGTATGCTTGTCAGGTGGAGTAAATATTTCTTGTTGAGGGTATATGTAAAAATGTGATTTAGAACAACACGTTTGGAATGCCTTACTGAAGATGTAATAACTGAACATTCAATCCTCATCCAGGAGCGCAGCAAGTTTAAGGTCGGACGATAGAGAACATCGTCAAAATATTGACTTTTTATGACTCAAACTTGTTGCAAAGTATTAACAGTTCGACAGTATAGTCTTACTGCAACATAACGCAAAACATTTGCATTGATCCGATGATCGCTACTTTTGAATTACTGTCCCATTGCTAAATACATACACATTTTTACTTGGAGGAAAACTTTGAGTAGAAGGAATCCTGCTTGAATCTTGTATACTTGTCATACAGTACATACATATGTTATCTTTTTTAATTGATTTACCATCAGAAAAGAAGGTACCGATGGAAGTCAGTTGGTTTTCATTTCCAACGAATGGAATTCAGAATTATTTGATAACTTGTTAACGTCGAGGTCATCAGAGGCGCTTGACAATGCAGGCTGCGCGTTGATGAGGTTCTTCCAAGTCGAATCGCCGAAGAAGTCGCCACTGGTAGGATCAGCATTTGGGAAAAACATACACTTTTCACCCCGGAAAACGTACTGCAGGAGACGGTGTGTTCGCCGAGTGCAACGTCGGTGTGGAAGCTGTCTGTTTTGAACAAATCGGACACTACATCCAATATTTCAGTCAGCACTCTCCATTTGTCACACGTCAGTATAAATTTTGAACTGTGCCCCACGTTTTCGAGCACCACTACTGGCTCAAATTCATGCTTCGAGGATAAACCTATCGTCAAACACATAGAATCACCAGCGTTGATCTGATACACCGACGAGAACAATATTACCATCCCGGCCATCTGAATACAGTGCAGGCCGGTTGGGCGTTAAACAAGGTCTAGTGGTGGTGGGGGTAATCCTGTTCAGTCCTGTCCATGGGGTTAAGCCTGTTTTATGTGGGGAACACCTCCAAAATCAATCAATCTGTCAACGACGGGTGCTGTGAGGGTAGTGGTGGTGTTGGTAGTGGTGGGTGTAAACCTGTGAAATCCTGTTCGTGGAAGACCACTTGTCGCACAATTCACTAATCTCACATCGCGTTGCTCACTATTTGCCCTTTGAGGATTGTACAAGAGATCCTTTAAGACTTCGGAACAGATTCGTACATTGGCACTGAGGAAAAATTTCATGAATGATTTAACATCATCTACAACTTAGTGAACGCTATCTTCGGTGAATTTCTGTATTCCGACTGTAGGCATTTTGAAATCAGAGTAAAGTGAGAGAATTTTCATGCGTTTGGCAGCCTGCTACTTGAAGAGTGAATATCAGGTCAGCTATTTACAACAATGAATTGTTTAAGGGCCTCTCTGCCCATACTAAAACGCAATACTGTATGCTTAAGTAGACGGAGCGTGTGAGATATAGAAACGAGTATTTTTGAAAATGAATAACGGTTCGAGGACTCCCGACCAAAAATACAAAAACAATTTTTTCTAATGGCTATGAATAAAAACTCATCCCTTCCGACCGGCACAAACACCACCAAATGTAATTTTCGCTGTCGAAAAACGGCTGATTATGTCTAAATTACTACAACAAGCGATACTAATGAACAGCCGGCCATGGAATAGAAGCCTCCATCTCCGCGTTACATTGCACTCTTTAAAAACTCTGCCACCACGCTCCATTTTTAGATTAGCATATAAAAACATAACTCTGGAAGACTGAAGCTCTGGACGTAGTATATGATTGGAAATATAGCGTTGCATATTGCTACAAGTACAAGATTCCAATGAAATTGGTGTGTGGGTATGTATGTGTAATCGAGTATACTATGATTTGTAGTTTTCATACTATTATTTTCACAATATGCCCCATACTTTTTATATTATGATTTCATATTTTTCACACTATGATTCCAGCATTTCATACAGTGATTTCATATATTTCATACTTTGATTCATACATTTTATACTGTGATATCATACTATTCACACTATTCCTCATAGTTTTAGCACTACAATTTCATGCTTTTTATACTATGATTCTTATATTTCATAATTGTAATACTATACCCCATATATACTTTAATTTAATACTTTGATTTCATACTCTTAAAACTATGCCTCATACATTTAATTATTTAATTTCTGAATTCCTTCCCGCTTTATTAAACCGACGGGGTTTTGAACCGTTGACCACACTATACAAAATATGCCAATTATTTCAATAGTTACGATGAAATTTGGAATAACTACTATTTTAAGACTACTGTACGGAAATAACGGTCATCTAGTTGAGCAATTTTTATCCAGCGCATACAATGTCGATATATCTGGAAACTGAAGCCAGGTTGGTTCGAAGAAGGGGTGGAGGGCGGTAAACCGGTCTAGACACGCAGGTAGGTAATTAGCCTAACCGGTGCCCACGACAGCACGGGCTAAACCGGGTTGCTTGCAGGGCGGTCCGCCAGCCGGGCAAAGGCTAATTAGCATAACCGGTGCCCAGGACGGCCAAGTTGGGCGGCCTTGACTGGGCTCCGGTGGGGGTGGGGGGGGGGATAAAGCGATCTACATAAACGTCAACCTTTAAATACACAGGTAATAGGCTGGCTGACAGGTAATAGCCTCGTTTGTTATCCGGCTGACAGAAATTTTTATTAAAAGGCAACCATTATTTTCCGGCCGACAGGTAACAGGCCGTTTATCGGACTGACAGAAATTTTAAATCAACGGCAGCCATTAATACCCGGCTGACAGTGTAATAGGCCGTTAGAGCGCGGCGCCTTTGTAGGCAGATGGCCGCATGAGGTGGAGGTCATATACAGAATCGGGTTTTATATACTACTAGTATTCTTTATTATGATTTTTTTTTATGCAGAAGAACTATTAATAACAGGAATTCGTTCACATTGCTATAATAATTTTAAAAAATCCTTGTAGTCAAAATTAGTCTTTTTATAAAGTACACAGCATGTGACCTAGGCATAAAAGATTAAAAGTTTTATTTTTCTATATGATTTTATTTAACATCACTCCTTGCATTCTACTCAAATAAACGGAACTTCTAGCTTTACGCCTGGTCGACGTCAAGGTAAAGAGGCGGTAGAGAACTGGGGTCAAGGAACGGGAAGAATTTGGCCATGGCCTTTGGAAAGAACCTACCCGGCAGTCACCTAAAGTGATTTAATAAAAACATGGAAAATCCGAAATCTGAGTCTGCAGACGGGGATTTGAACCAGCGTCCTCTCGAATGCCAGGTCTGAGTAATACCACACACCCACCATTCTCGGTCATATGGAACAACATACATATAATTATTTGTATTGCTATTCAAAATATAGGCTTATTATATTCCTCTTCAATAGGTACCACACTTTGCGGCACCAATTTCTTAAATGTAATAGGTGTGGAATATTTTTTTCGTTACGAAATGGACAATGTGGTAGGAATCGGGTGTCAATGGTCAAAGGTAAAATACCCTCTTATCCTCTCATGGGTAGAACCCATGAAAGGATAAGCAAAAGTAGATTCAACAAGATAGAACGCAGACAGCAAAGGGTATCCACGACATTAAATATCCTCAGGAGTTCAGAGCTTGATGTTGCCTTGCAGAAGCTTGCTGTAGCAATAGATTCGAAATTTGTGCCTCAATCGTGTCTCCGGAATGATGTTCATTGCTGGGCCTGGTAGAACAATGGCTCCATGTGCCAAGGGACGCTGGTTTGTGGCCGTCCTAGGGCATGAGTATTTAATGTAAGTTTTTTTCGTGTCATGTGCTTATATCCAGTTAAAAATTAGAAGAATACATGTAATTAAATTATTAGAGATCCTTATCGTGTAAAGACATTGAAGTTGTATGTAAGGCAAAAAGAGGAGTACTGGGCATGGAATACCAGAAAAAGTGCATGAAGTGAAACCAGGAATTTAAGCAGTCAAGAAACAGAAAGACATGACTGACGTAAAAAAGAAGACGTGGCAATGGAGAGATCTGGTGAAGTAAAAAATTGGTGTAGGTACAACCATGGGAAACCCAAAGATAGTCGTAGTGTAAAAATAGGAAGCTTAGAAGGAAATTAAAAGATAAATGTGTTATCAAGGAAGAGTCATTCTGCTAAAAGTGGAAAAAAACAAAATGAATTTTGGTGCTGGAAGCAGAGAGGATGCAACCAGCAGGAAAAAAAAAATTCACAGTAAGAAAAATAAATAGCTTGTTTAATTTAATTTAATTTAATTGCAATGGAGCACAGGCTCCGGTGGCAATTTCTCCCAAAAAAATTTTTTGAATGTAGGGAATGTAGTGCTGTCTAGTCGGGACACGAGCACTTCATTCAAATTAATTCATCATGTTGCAAGGCAAAAGTAATTTAAATTTCTGAATTTATTCGTTAACCTGCTTTTCTATTTAACATTATTAAATTATCCAAACAATCTTAAGCAGATATGTGTACACAAATCAACTTTCGTGTAATTTACCTGCCTAACATTTTTTTTTTCACACCTTCTTTTCGTGCTGGACACACTAAATTTATTGATCTTAAGAAAATTACAGTGCTAAAATATCCACACAAAAAATTTAATGAAGGATCTGGACAAAGAAAATTTATTCCAGGCCACCTACAGATCAAACATATTCGCACCTTTTCCAAAAAGCGAACAGCAAAGTAATAATCCAGTTTTCAATTTTTAGAGCTTTCCTTTCTTTCATCAACAAATTTCCGTTTAAATAAAAACTTTATCGTCGATGCAGTTAACATTTTTAAATAAATCTAAGAAGAATGCATATTATTCCTTTTTTTATTGATGTGGCAAGCTTTGGACCACGTGCCACCAGCCTGCTGTTTTATACAGGTGGTCAGTGTGAACCATGAGAGGTGGGGAGGTCCTGTTCCCTGACTGAATTCAAATCAGGTTTATTAGACACCGTATTAAACTATAGTAGGAAATTTTGTGTTGCCATCTGTCTGTGTAACGTGTAACTTTTCGTGTTTTGTATAATAAGTGTATTTTACTTGTGTAATGTGTAGATTATGAGGCGGAGATTGCGGACCGTCCCAGCATTCACCTAGATGGCAGGAAACAGCCTAAAAATCGAAATCAGGATGGCCGGTAAGAAGGGCCCACGACTCAAACCTGGTCCCGTTGTACCTCCCCGATTCAGTTTGCGGCATTTACGCACTGCCACACTGGAGGGTTATATAGTCTTCCTGTGTTTTTGTTTTTTCTGTATTGCCAAATGTGTGTTTCATTGTTGCTGAAGTGAGTGTCAAAGTATAAAAGGCGAAATGAAAACACTTAGTTCAGACAAAACTGGAAAATAATGATCAGCTGAATTAAATTAGAGGTCTCATATATTTATTATATCATCTTCGTTCATTGGATCTATACTAACATCAAGCATTTTAGTTTTTCTTTTAAATTTAAAATTATGACTTTACGGGTAACTAGGTAACTGGAGGAGAGATAATATTTTTGATAAGGAACGGCATGAAAATTGGCGGTGACCTTCATGAAGGTGCGATCCGGCCATTTGACTGAAGTGATTTTGGGAAACCATGGAGAACTAAAACTTGATGCCTGGAATTAAATTCGGTTTCTCCGAAATACCATGCCTGAACGTTACCGCTAACTACCTGCCAACACTAGTTAACCCTGTTGCGGCTAATAACTACTGTAAACCATCATTATCGAAGTTCTCATTTACTCTACAAAAACCTGTAAAAATGTTGATGGAATTCAGAAAGTCGAATACAATAACTTTCTGTTTCTTTTCATGAAACTATTCTAGGGTAATGAAACAAGTTAAATCAAATAAGAAAATCGTTCATTGCATACTTATCCATGCGTCGTCTTATACCACTTGCCTCAACTGACATTACTTGACCAAATACCATCATAATTATTATACTGCTTGTTCTATACACAGAGTAACAACGTGGTACACTGCAATATGATTTCAGTAAATATTGTACATATTTCGAATTTATGTGTAATTTATTATGGCTTTTTTTTAAATGATATATTCGAATCAATTAAACTTATTTTAAAACTCGGCTAACCCCAACTTGCTCCTCGCATGGCTTTGTAAAAGCCACCTACTGACACTCGTAATTTTCTATCTCATCTGATAAATTTATTGCCGGTGCTCTGGAAGTAAATCGAATTTCCAAAAACAGGAGGAAAAAGTGCAGTCTAAAAGAGATCGCTGAATTTAGAGGGGTTATTAAAACTTATATTTCGTTATCTCCCACAAGAAAATTAAATATTAACATCTTCTGAAACAGATAATACGATTTCATACAAATCTTTCGTGTATATTTTGATATTTTAGAAAATTGAACATACAGTGTAACGCGGGAACCATTTATTTTATGGTTTATTTATTATTAACCTTGCAAAAATAAATGTTTAAATACCATTGTTATGAGTCAAGAGAAAATGTGTTGCCGACCGACATTTTTTACCACATATGCTGTGTTACGAATGAAAGTTTTTGCTAGCTGTACATTATACTGAAATACACAAGTGGCAGTAAGCTTCCAATCCATTACCATTCTTTCTGCTTGCCCGGCCTATGCTAATCAGCCGAAAACAACAACGCGAAGCGTTCCTTTATACATATATATAGAAACAGGTGAATGAACACATTAGTCTTAAACTTTTGTATATCAGAATTTCCCAAGAAAATTTTATATCACATCTAATTGTGATTCAGTTATCAGCGCAAAATGTCAACCAAACCGGTAAAGATTTTGCGATACCAAATTTTCCCATCTTGGGCCAAAACTTATTTAAATCTGTTTCATAAATATTTCGAAGACAATAAATAATAAATTAATACCACTTTAATTTTTTTGTTATTTTTTTAAATGTAAATATGGCGTCAGTAGATGACCTCCCTGCGTTTCTGTAAATTGGTGTTCCATTCTACAGGGTGGGGCATTTAATATGTTTTCTGGAAATATTTCGGAAAGAAAGCATTTTAACAAACAATAACCTATATAAAAAATATTCGTACAGTAGGGGGCTACAATTATGTGATATTGGTTTTTTCACAGGTGGCGCTGTTGTCGTTACAACAAGGTCAACTTAATTATTTTAAATGGGAACCCCTATTTTTTTTTTGAAGATTTCGATTCCTCATGAAAAAATAAAAATAGTTTGCTTAACTCACTTTTCTGTTAGCCTTACAGATGGCGCTGTAATCCCGAAAAATGAATATTCGCGTTTTTTGTGTATAATTTTAATTATTGTTTAAATAATTACATGTAATTTTCATTCTGTAAACATGGATGGTAATTTTAAAGGATAATGACGAAATTGATTTTTTAAATGATTTTTCTTACTTATTTGCAGCCATGTCTACAGCAGGTGCTCAAAAAGGTGACCATTTACTTCCAGACATTTACTGACCCTTTGCAGAAATGATGCCTGAACAGCTCGAAGTGTGTCAGAAAATGTCTGTAAGTAAATGGTCACCTTTTTGAGCACCTGCTGTAGACATGGCTGCAAATATGTAAGAAAAAGCATTTAAAAAATCAATTTCGTCATTATCCTTTAAAATTACCATCCATGTTTACAGAATGAAAATTACATGTAATTATTTAAACAATAATTAAAATTATACAGAAAAAACGCGAATATTCATTTTTCGCGATTACAGCGCCATCTGTGAGGCTAACAGAAAAGTGAGTTAAGCAAACTATTTTTATTTTTTCATGAGGAATCGGAATCTTCAAAAAAAAATAGGGGTTCCCATTTAAAAGAATTAAGTTGACCTTGTTGTAACGACAACAGCGCCACCTGTGAAAAAACCAATATCACATAATTGTAGCCCCCTACTGTACGAATATTTTTTATATAGGTTATTGTTTGTTAAAATGCTTTCTTTCCGAAATATTTCCAGAAAACATATTAAATGCCCCACCCTGTATATTTGTGACTGCGCCACTAAGCCCTCCCACGGAACGCATCAGACTTAACAACAGTCTCGCGTGACTCTTTCTTTCAGGCGGTAACGCCTCTTCCCCTCATTTGATGTGTAGTTAACCTGGAACACACTCCATAAAAATGGCAGTCAAAATTTTCATTTTCATCACGCCATTTGCTGTGATTTTAAATGTTCCCACTAATATTTCTATTTCCTATCAGTGCCAGAGGTAATTTTACATTACTGCGTCAATGGAAGCAGCAGAGACTTGGGTATTTACTTCCTACTTTTCACTTTATTCACGTTAAATTGATTTAAAAAGATTTTAAGTGTTTATTTCTAGTCCTGTATCGTTTTACAAATGCTGTTTCATTCGTTCGTCGAAGAGAATGCTGTTATTAAGTCTGTGGTGGTTGTTTTATTTTTTAAACAATAATTGTTTCTTAAATTATTGGATCAAGATTAACCCAAAAATAGAGACAAATCTCCTAATTGTGATATCTTAACAGTAAACATTATATCGAAACAGACTTTACAAAGACTGAGGGAGAAAATTGTATTTCCACAGCAAGTTGCTTGGAATAAGGTAAAATCTCTATTTCACATTTTCAAAATTATTAAACTTTTGTCTACATCCTTAATATCTTTTCATAATATTCAACATTTGCCATGAAAGTCTGTGAAAAATCAGTTTCCATGTTTTTTCGTTGACCAAATATTTCCTAAACTATATAGAAACATTAGCGAGCAATTGTTAGTTTCCCAGATACGCATCAATAATTTTAGGATTTAACTTCTGCTTCTTTCTGTAATAGATTTTTTGAATTCCTTCAATTGCTTTGAAATGTTTATGCAGCGTTAGACTTTAACTTTGTTTTCAGTAAATTCCTTTTAGCAAAATACGAAAATAACGTGTCCCACTTTATTACACAATTCTACATTTCAGTAGCCTTCAGTACCACAACTTTTTATTTACTTCACTCTTTTTAATATAAAATTTTCACTGTAATAGGTAGTCGTATTTTTACTTTTTTTCTTTTGCTGATTTCAGCTAAATTCTGCTAAATGCAGCTTTTAATCTCAATTTTACAGGTAGAAAAACTTAGTATAAACCTTTGGAAGAAAGAGCTTTAAATTTAATCTGTACGAATTAAAATCAGATTCTTCCAGTTTATTTAGTTTTAGTGGACATTCTAAGGATAACCAAGTAGCTAAAGGTTCTCTACATATGCGGAACCGGTAGGTCGGTTAGTCAAGACAACAGGCTAAATAACCAAGCTTTCGATCATAGCACGTTATTTAAATTGTGTTACACAAAGGCTGGCGGGCTTCTGTCAGACTGCAGACCGCCAACATGAATTATGAATGCAAGATCGAAGAGCTTCAGGCCGTTGTATATTGATAAAAAAATTCTCGAGCTCCTGGAATGCGACAGTTTCGCGTGACTGGAAGCTCGAGAATTTTTTGTCATAAAGTAGGAATATTGTTGGCACAATAGGTCATGTGCGAACAATATTAATGAGAGAAATAAATTATTAGAATTGCCATTCTACCGAAACACTTGTAATCTAATCATCTAACATTACCTGTGAGATTGTAAAGCGCGCCCAACGATGAAATCGATTACTATGTGATGTTAAAAATACTTGTGTATTTTCAACATTGATATTTTGGAAATCTTCGAGTGTTTGTCAAGTCTTAACAAGGTAACTGTCGTATGTCTTCTTTTTCACTCGTATTTCGTTCATTTGAACGAGCAGAGAAAATTTGGCGGTTGGGATCTGCGACAGATTTACAAAGTACGCACTTTCCTTTTGGTTCCGTTGAAAAATGGCTCTACGAAACTGAAACATGAGAGGCAACACATGAGGAAGCAGGGTATCCGTGACGCACCGTTGTACCGCCAGAGTTATCTCAGTCACTACCAGCCGTGACCTAAAGTCATACCCAATGGCTTCCCACACGATGACGCCAGGAGTAGCACCAGTGCGCCTCTCCTAAACATTCCAAGAATGAGACCTCTCTCGAAGTAGCCGCCATACTCGCCGCCGAGGTAGTGCAGAACACAGTGCTACGTCATTCATCATCAGTACATGCTGTTTAGATTCCTTTGGGCCCTCTTCAGCCAGAAACTCGTACGTTGAGCTTTCTTGATTTTATTTATTTTAATGAAGATACACGATTCGTGATAATTTTGGACACTTTAAAAGAAAACAACAACATTTACTTATATCAAACAGTGATAAATTGTATACTACAGAAAAAGATTGATAGTTAAAACAATAACACACAATGTGATCCTGCTCACTCCGCGTGCATCTCTTGGCCGCCACACCACTTGCCTGACCACAAAACGTTTCATACCTCCTAAATTACCGATGGAAATTTGCGTGTCTATGTTAAAAAATTGGAGATTTGGAAACAATTTATTATGATAAATATCTGGATGTTGTGGATCATTTTTTCCTCAATTGCTGATAACATTAATAAATAAATTACGCCAAAGCAATTGACTTTTTGTATTTATTGGTCTCCCGTATGCGTTTCACTTCTTTTGAAGAAGCATCTTCAGCGGGTTTATTCTGTTAATTATGTACAAAAGATTCATTCCACTGTACCAACCACAAACATAACCTGCTTACAACTTTTGTACATAATTAACAGAAAAAAAACCCGCTGAAACGCGTACGGGAGACCAATAAATACAAAAAGTCAATTGCTTTGGCGTAATTTATGTATTAATATTATGATAAATATTAAGTAAATAAAGCAAAAATTATTCTACATTAAACACTTGAATATTACTGAAAATTTAAATCGCAAAAACGCTTCTAGTGTGTTATATATAAATGCTTCCCCGGAATTTTTTCTTAAAGGACGTGTAATGTTTTACAATTCTTCCACACATTTTATCGTTATTACGATTCGGTCAGCGTATACTAAAAAAAAAGCCGTAACTTATCACTAACTTGATTCACCAAAATCTTTGTCTCCGTCTCAGGTAATTAATTGTTCAATGATTAATGTCATAAACCTTCCTAGAAAAATGCTCTACACAAGTGTGGAAACCGCATAGAATTTCATCCATTGGTTCTAGAGATTAGCGTGGCCATGCAGACAGACTTATTGGGCCTTTTTTTATGGTATGTATACATTTAGGTTGTAAAATTCCTTAAGAGTATATCTCTTGTTCCACACTGCATCATTTACCATTGTATATCTTTTCGTGTCACAAGTCAGAGAAATGTTGATATGTTAGCATATACAATAGCTAAGACAGAACTCTTATGATTTTACAAACCCTGTGAAGGATTTGATTTTGAATTTAATACAAACCAGTCTATTAAGCCGATAGGTAGTCTTTATGTATTACTAATAATTTGTGGAGCCATCACTTAAAACTTAAATATATTTTGTACTAACTTTTAAACAGTTTGATTCATCAGCTTCCGTAAGCTAGCTTCCGACACCAGACAACCCAGCAACAGTATATCAGAACAAGTCAGCGTCTATGTTTAATATTCGCGTCATGAAGGCCCTTTGGGAATTTGGGAGTGCACCAGTAACTCAAAAATCAGAGTGAGATTTGATAGAAAAGTATCGAGTTCTTTTCTCTTGATGCCAACACTTTTCATAAGATACTATTACTGATATCAGTACTTTATGCCACGTATCGATACCAAAGTTACGGTGGAAAAATTAGTGGTAGTACTACAAAGCCACTCAAAGATAAAGTAAAAATATAATTCAACACACATGGCTGTATGATGTATTCCCCCCAATATAAGAACAGGTACATATCAAGACGAGAATCGGTCTTTTCTTTTCATCAAGGTAGCACTGTCGTTTTTAGAACTTTAAAATGTTATGAGAACTTAGTTTTGATATTTCTCTAGTTTTTATTTTTAAAAGCTTTTTATTTTTTAGAGCTTACGTTACATTATCTTTTGTTACCAAAGTTGTCGTTTGCTTAATTTATATGGAGTGTGCGTTAAGAACGGATTCGAACAAATAGAAGAAATCATTTAATCGTTATGTCCTGCTTACTAGATCCTAGATTCAAAAACATTCACTTCTCACAGCTTGGACTATGAGGTATTAAGCAGCAGTATACACTAATGTCACCTCCTCCAGCGATCCAGATTAATTCTTCTACTGACACAACATCTGCGTATGGAGTTATCCCAAGACTTAGCACATACAAGACAAAAAAGTGCAAGTCGAACATCGGGGTCCTCTTTACAGTCTGCTTGGCTCATAAAATAATGAAATAAGCAATTATTTGGCGACACCAGTGTCATCATTGTCGGCTAATCCCTTGGAGCAAACGAAAGATATGAAAGCAGTATCCCTTTACTTGTGTAAGTTAGCCCATGAATACCTGATAGTTCCAGCAACGTCAGTCACTGCCGAACGATAATTTTCAAAGGCATACTGTACAGTGTAGAAGACAAGGAACAAATTGTCATCGAAACGGTTAGATAAATTATTGTTTTTAAGTGACTGAATGGAGAAAGTGACAGAGTAGAAAGTATAAGATTAGTATACAGGGTGTTAGAAAAAGGTGCGGCCAAACTTTCAGGAAACATTCCTCACACACAAACAAAGAAAATATGTTATGTGGACATGTGTCCGGAAACGCTTACTTTCCATGTTAGAGCTCATTTTATTACTTCTCTTCAAATCACATTAAACATGGAATGGAAACACACAGCAACAGAACGTACCAACCTGACTTCAAACACTTTGTTACAGGAAATGTTCAAAATGTCCTCCGTTAGCGAGGATACATGCATCCACCCTCCGTCGCATGGAATCCCTGATGCGCTGATGCAGCCCTGGAGAATGGCGTATTGTATCACAGCCGTCCACAATACGAGCACGAAGAGTCTCTACATTTGGTACCGGGGTTGCGTAGACAAGGGCTTTCAAATGCACCCTTAATGGAAGTCAAGAGGGTTAAGGTCAGGAGAGCGTGGAGGCCATGGAAGTACAGTACATACTAACGAAACTAAAATGAGCTCTAACATGGAAAGTAAGCGTTTCCAGACACATGTCCACATACCATATTTTCTTTGTTTGCATGTGAGGAATGTTTCCTGAAAGTTTGGCCGTACCTTTTTCTAACACCCTGTATATTTTAGCTACTTATTTTCACATTTTAATAAGTCAAAGCTGTTGATCTGATTTATAACTAAAATAAAAATTGAGTCTGATTAAGTTTAACCTTGCTTTAATTTATTTAATTTAAAATACATTTTTATAAATTAACGCATAAGTGTAAACCTTTAACCTTAAAATAAAAAAAATTAAATATAAGAAAATTGCAATCCCAACGCATGATTTGAAAAATATCTTGTTTTCGTTACTTTCCCTTCGATGCTTCCAGGTATCGATACTTTAGTGAGTACGGTACTTTTTCTTTCCAAAACTATCATGAGTACAGTATCGATACTTTTATTCGATACCGTGTCCATAGAAGTGCGTACTTTTAGCGTTCAATTAGAAATATTACTGCGAACAAGACTTACTGAATAATTCAAAAGATTTTGACTCCGACTGACAAACGTGCTTGCAAGTTTCCGAGTTTTTAGCATGCATCTCATTACGTTAAACCTCTACGGATGGATATTCGCTGTCTGAGTGAACTCCTCACCCTCGGCGAGTGGGTGCATCAGTGGTGGTGTCCCTCAACGTTCAGTTTCAGTGCTTGTGTTCTACTCGCTTTATACCTAAAAATGTGAACAACACAGAGAATAAAAACGACTTAAACTCTGACGATAAAACCGTCTCCTTGCGCATCAGAGCATTAAGTAAACCACGTATACAGCAGGCACTCCAAAACGCGAAGGCACATTGCCATCATCCAGCTGAAAACAAGGGTGGTAACCCTATCCAAGCTGCAACATCATACGAAGCTAAGACTGCTGGGGTCACCAATCCCATGGACCATCACATCGGTGTGGCTTCGATTGCAAGCTTATCTAACAAACGAATACCGAGAGACTAAAACAGATATCTAGTGCATAATGCCGGAAATCTGTGTTAATCAAAGCCAGTTAGTACCGGAGAATTGAGTCAGTATTTATCGTACACCGATCCAGTTAATCCTTAAATCTTTATATATAAAGATGAATGTATGTTTGTTTGTTTGTTGGATTGTTGGTTTGTTTGTTGGTTTGTTTGTTCTTCATACAAATCCACAGTTTTCATCCGATCTCGATGAAACTTTGCACACTTATCCTTTGCAACAAGGAGAAAAATACTGTCTATATTTGGTTGACAAATTACCTGTATAAATATCGCAAGTTGTCTCATATCTTCGATATACGGCGATAGACATCACGTTGGATATGGTCGCCTCCATACCGTGTTTCTGTGTAGTAGACTGGCAGTTTAGTGGCTAAAGCGCTTTCTTACGAACGTCGTGGTCTCCGGTTCAAATCCCCGTGGAGACTAAGATTTTTAAAAATTGTTTTTCATCGTAAGAGTCAGGCCTGGGACGTAGGTTATTTGGATTGAATGTTAAACTGTAGATATTATAAAGTTAGGGGTGCAATGCGAGGCAAATCGTAGGTAGTCTTTGCAATTTTGTAGGTGTACACTTTTTTACGTTATAATGATCCCTCAGGTGTTGTTCGCAGTCAGTGTGTGAGTGTGAACCACAGTAATACTAATATAAATACGGAAGTAAGTCTCTGTCTTTTTGTTACGTTTTGACGACTATATGGCTATATCGTTGTGATGGAATTTTATAAGGAAAGCTGTATGAAGGGCACAGGATAATTTTTCCAGTATGATTAACAGTTGTAGTCACGAAATTTTGAAATCTTATCGAATAGTGACAGAAATATGTTGGAAATTTATTCTCTTCAAGAGGCAGGTTCGACGTTAGAATGATATAGTGATAGCTTTCCTGTCATATTATGCCGACTCGATATTGTTTGGGACCTATCCTTCGTTACCAACAACTTTTTGTATTTAATTCTGGCAAAAAAAATCTTAATCCACGCGTACGAAGTCGCGGGTACGAGGCTAGTATATATATAATTACCAGCCACAACATTATGGCTACGTATCTGCTATCGATATAAACACGTCCAGGCGATAGCAGCGCCACCTAACGAGGAATGACTGCTAGTCAGACACACGAACGGTGCATGTAGTATCCTTCAGCATGTCATCCATTTTTAGAATGGGGAAGGTACGCGATCTACCTCAGTTTGACCGAGGGCAGATTGTGATGGCCTGGAGGTTCGGCACGAGCATTTTGGAAACTGCACTACTTGTCGGGTGTTTCAGGAGTGCTGTGGTGAGTGTCTTCAACAAGTGGCGAAACCAAAGTGAAACCTCGTCCGAACGTCGAGGGGTTCGACGGCCACACCTTATTATAGATGTCGGACGTCGTAGGCTGGGCAGACCGTTAAAACAGGGCAGGCGGCGAACTGTGGCGGAACTAACATCAGACTTTAATGCTGGGCAGAGTACAAGTGTGTCTGAAAACACAGTACACCGAACACTCCTAACGACGGGCCTCTGCAGCCGACGACCCATGCATATGCCAATATTAACGCCACGAAATCGGCAACTACAACTGAAATGAGCACATGACCATCGTCACTGGACGTTGGCGCAGTGGCAAAGCGTTACATGGTCTGATGAATCCCGACACCTTCCTCATCATGCCGATGGATTTCGATTTCCAGGGGAACAGCTTCTAGTCACCAGTACTGCGGGACGGAGACAAGCAGGCGGCGGCTCAATTATGCTCTGTAGAACATTCACGTGGGCATCGATTGGTCCAGTGGAGCTCTTGCAAGGCACCATGACGGCCAATAAGTATCGTACACTGGTTGCAGACCAGGTACACCCTTTCATGGAGACCATGTTTCCCGACGGCACAGGCATTTTTTCAACAAGACAATGCGCCATGTCATAAGGCCAGGAATATGACGGAGTGGTTCGAGGAACGAGCTGCAATTGATGAGCTGGCCCCCAACCAATCAGATCTGAATCCGATCGAACACATCTGGGATGTGATTGAATTTGGCGTCAGAGTTCATCGCCCCCCTCCCCGGAAGTTACGAGAATTAGATGACTTGTGTGTGCAGATGTGGTGCAACTCCAAGGTCTCATTGCTTCCATGCCTACCGAGCGTGGTGGGTGAACGGTTAAGGTTGTGGCCTCGCATTCGGGAGGACGTGGGTTCGAATCCCCGTCCCAGCATCCAGATTTGGGTTTTCCATGGTTTCCCCAAATCACTCCAGGTGAATGCCTGGATGCTTCCTTCAAACAGGCCATGGCCGAATTCCTTCCAGTTCCTTGCACCCGTCCCATCCCGCTGTCTGCGGGGCGTAACGTTCAATCAAAAAAAGCTTCGATGCCAAGACGCGTCGCGCTGTTACCCTTGCCGGGTATTAGGTTGGTGGTCATAATGTTCTGGCTGATCAGTTGTTGTTACCGCTAACGTTCGAAAGCGGTTAATGTGCACATTACCTAGCTAATCTGCAGATTAGCTCCCGTATGGTTAAAGTTTAAAAGTTTGTAGTTTGTTTCTCTCATTTCCTTTCCCTAAACGTGTTTGAACGGCGCAATTTATGTCTTTTTGTTTTGTTTTGTTTTTTTAGCTCGTGCGGCGACAATAGGGGCGACGACAATAGGAGAGGCAAAATAATTTTAGTTTTCAAATTCGTTTCTGCTTGTCCAAGCGTGAATTTGTGATTTTTTTCTACAGCATATACATTTAACTCCTATAATGCAAGCAATAAAACAATCCATTGGTACTAGGCAGGGTTTTAGAAAATGTTACTAAAAATTTAAAAGTACCGCAAATGAGTGTTTTGTATCAAAAACCAATTCCTATGTAGTTGCACTAATAAGTAAGCATAAATTTATCAAATTTTTTGCAAATTCATTTACTTAATTGTAATAATAATTTAAACCCTTTTAACCTATGTATTACAGTTTTTTAATTGATTGATTCTATCGACAAATTTGTTGATTGTTTGGTAATATTAACTCGATTCTTTAGATATCGAAAAATAAACAAATAACATTATGTTATTGTTAAATAAATAACTCTAAATAAATTGAATATTTGTGCATTTATAGAGATTATAAGCAGATTATAATTAGAAAATAATTCCATTATACAAAACACAACGACGTAACCAAATTGTTACATGTGTACGTAATTAACAGGAGAACCCGTTGAAGATGCTTCTGCAAAAAAAGTGAAATGTGTTCGGGAGTTCAATAAATACACAATCATTCAATTGCTTTGGCATTATTTATTAATCACTATTATCAGCAATAGAGGAAAATGATCCACAACGTCCATATATTAACATTATGTTAATCCAAGCGTACAGAGACTTTGCTGTTCCAGCAAATATCTTACTATCACTTTAATGAGTGCCTAGTAAGTAATTTGCAGATTACCTAGGTAATTTGCAGGTTGCCAAGGTAATTTGAGAAATATTTAAGAAATGAAACAATTTTCAGTAATTTAACGAATAACCCTAGTTATTACCTACATAATCTGCAGAATACCTGATATTTGTATATACACACTTGCCCGGTACGGGATAGCAACATATACAAGAAATGTAAGTAATCAAAATCGTTCCCTTAAGAGGGCCTTACACCTGCCCATCATTTTTCCGACGGAAGCACTACGCGAAGCCACTCAACTGCGAAAGTCAAAGGAAAGATACACGCAGTTAACGATTGAGATCTAAAAGGCAACTAGGACTGTACACAAAGGAAATTGACAGTAGTAAACGACAACAATCTCAAATAAATAATATCACTGGCAAAACTTAGAACAAAATTTGAAATAGAAGCTTCGACCTACCGAATAGGAGAGAGAGTAAATGTAATAATTCAATAAACTACGGCATAACTCTTCAAAACATAATGGTAGATAGCGCGTAAGGGTGTCTTAGCAAGTATAGATGTAAAACTGTTGCACTTTCTTCTGGGATACTGTTTCACCTGACGAAGGAAGCGTAGATAAGTGTCGAAACGTTGTCTTTCCGAAAAACTATCGTGAAGTCTGTGGCTCAGTGACTTCCCTAATACCAGTAACAAGTGTTATTTCGTAATGTTGGGTTGTTTTCCCCAGCAATTTACCTGTTATTTCACAGCTAATTTATCTGTAACGATCCTATTAAAACGCAGGCCATATCGCGAATTTCCAGTCTCTCAACAGCATTAATTGGTGCAGTAAACATGTGTACCAACAATACACGGTCGAGTTTCACATAAACACGCCTCATGATTATGTTTAAACAATGCTGGTTGTTGAAAGACCTCAACAAAAGCCACGTTTGCTTGCCCAACGGATGCATTTATCCTGTACATATCACTCTCCACAGCACGAGAAGAGTTCTAGTTTTAACTGAAATGACTTGCCGAATTTTTTAACATTGCCTGATATGCTGGAAGAAGTGCCATAGTACGTCAGTTGTTGTACAACCAGTGTTTTGACAATTTTTTTAATATTTTTTTTTGACAGGTAGGATTGATTCAAAAGTTCAATCAAGGATTGAACAACGTTTTCTTATTAAATACTAGCACAGCATTAAACGTGGGAAAATGTGGAGAGAATGAATCGCTCTATTGATGCCGAAAATATTTACACATGTAACAATTTGATTCTAAGGAATTACGTAAGCTAACAAAATTTTAAAAAGAACCGATATTATATTTGAAACAGCGTTAAGTAAATTAATTGCTTTATATTTCCTTTTGAACGATTAACACAATAAAATTAAATTGGAACGTAATCCACTTTTGTCAACTTATTCCATAACTTCGATAAACCTAGCACTTGGCTTCGCAATACCTGTAACTCACTACCATACCACTTATTACCTCTATTAATTTTTTATTTTTGTAATTATTCGTTTAAATCTCCATTGCGACTGCTACCTAGTATCAAAATTTACCTGCTTAATTGTATTTCTGACTTACTGCTAGTGGAGCAATTGTCACCCACAGATATATGAGTCTCCGAACCCCACTCAAATGGGAAGCTAAAACTGTTGCTAACTTCCTTTGCAGAGTTACTAAGAAAACTTCCCATCCCCATCCCCCCCCCTTCCTACCCTCAGTCATCCGTTGTTCTTCCTTACACCCACTTTCTTTTTCCTTCCTTAACTTTACTAATTCAGTTTCCAACCTCCAGCCCTACCCGAAGGTCACTGATTTTCTCCACTGGATCGATGATCCTTCCGTCTCAGTTACATACCCCATAAAGTAATTTAAGAAACTAATTTAGTATCTCGTTTCCATCTGCAGTGCAATCTCCCTAAAGAAGCTGCCCTCTTCAAAATACTCCTCAAGTGGCCAACCCACATCAATATCCATTGATTTACTGCAAAATAAATAAAATAAGAAACACCAATTTTGATAAGATTAACTCTAGAACTGCGCTAAAGTAGCCACTCAGAATTTGAACCTGTCAATTATTGTTACCAAGCAGACATAAACAAGAAAACCACAGTTTCAAAAATTCTTTTTAAGTGCCCAGGGACGATGCCATTCAATTTAACGAAAATAGATACTAATGCAATGTTTTAGAGCAGCTACAATCAACACAAGCGTATTTCGGTTTCTTAAAATCACTCCAAGTGAATGCTGGGATGGTTTCTTCGAAAGGTAAAGGCAGAATTCCTTCCTGTTTCTTGTACCCTATCCTATCCCGCTTATGACCTCTACGTTGAAGAGGTGTAAAATTATAAAGAAATTGAAAAAGTGGAAGAGGAACTGAGTTCTGATATCTCATGTCTTCAAGAATCGTATTCCCGGCATGATAAAATCCTGAATGTGGATTTACGTCACGAATAGTTATAGCGGGTAAAAACACACTGTTAGCTATAATTTTTTTGAACAAACAAATAACACTAAACTTATTAATTTCTGTGACAAACGCATGGTACTGGCTGAAAGTATAACATGTAGCGGGAGGGAGGAGGGGGAGATTGTCTCGCACCTAGACCGGCACTCGGGAGAACAAGAGTTCGATCTTCGGTCCGCTCATCGTGTTTTCGGTCTTCTATGACTTCTCGAAATTACTCCAGGTTAATAACACGATAAGCCTTCAAGAGGCGCCTCCTGCCATATCCCGTATATCCCTTCAAAACTGTTGCCCTTCCCGATAGGTGCAATGCACCCTCCACCACACACTTTTAGTGAATCTCGGAGTGATATAATAATAAGAGGTCATGGACGAATTCCTTTTCATTTCTCCCCATCTTCTCCAAGCACTAATAACGTGATGAGCCGCACAGCCCTATATACTGTATATAAAGGTCACTCAGCGATTCCAGCACTGTAAGATGACCGATGTGAAAGGAGAACGGGGGAATTACTAGAAAAGCTGATTAACGAGTGTGGGTGTTCAAACTTAGATGCGTATTTGAAGAAGACAACAGGTCGAGAAAAGGCCATCATACATAAAGTCATGATCCTGCGAAGAAAATAATTTGGAGACATTGTTTCAAAAAAAATGTGAAATGCTACAAAATCAATTAGCAATAAAAAATACAAACAAAAAAGAACTTTCGCGCGTGGTGGGATCGAACCCAGAACCCCCCCCCCCGTTCATCAACCCATTGCCTCAACACGCATGGCTAAACCGACGTGATTTTTCGTAGCGGTATAACTTATTTAGGTATAATTTTTACACTTTTTAACCCCAGATTCGCAGAGCACCGTCGTAGTGCACGAACCCACTGCAGAGGCCCGAAGGTCCCCACAAGGTGTCTGCACCCCACCCGGGCGAACCCATGGACTACCAGTCCCCACCTGTATAGGAGACCTATTATGGCAGCACGTCCCTCGCCACCTGATGAACAACGGTCGAGGTCACTTACGTGATACCTATACTCCACCTTTCTTGCTCAAGCATGCATCCGTTACCCGACCTTAGTCGGGGTTGGGTAGCAAATTTTCCAGCTTTACGGGTAAAAGCCGTGGAGGCTGAACCAGGGGGGGGTGGGCATCAGTCCCGACACGCCAGGTCATTGCCCAACGGCCGCTCTTACACACACCTGCCGGCCTTTTACACATTCAGGGGGGCCCAAATCCAATCCTCATGTTGAGAAGGTTCCCCTTTTTCCCTAGATGAGTCACGGTCGAGGAGGCTTTCGCCAAACCTCTACTCCACATCTATTTGAACGATGCCGCATCCGTTACCCTATTCTGCACGGGATTAGGCAGCTAAGCTCGAACTTTACGGGCGTGCTCGCGGAGTCTGCGGACGTAGGTGACACCCAACATAGTCGACACGCCCTGTCCTCCAACACCAAGCTTGTACCCACTTACGATACAAAACAAGAAGTTGGGGGGGGGGGGGGAGGCCTCGGGACCCTGGGTGCGCCGAACCCATATCTGGCCATCTCGATAGAAAATCAAGTGTATGGACGCAGAGTAAAGTAACTACAGCTAATTCCCGCTGAAAGCTACAGGAATAGAGAGGTAAAGAGGTAAAAAAAAAAAAAACTGGCAGGCTCCCAGCAGCATGTTTGCTTCCAGTTGCAGGATCGCCGGTTCGAATCCGACTTTGCACGTGGCTAGTTTTAATTGCCGTGTCCGTCTAGTGCTCTCTGTATTCCGAGGAACCAATATTTTATGGAAATTCGACATTTAATCCTGGAAAGAATCACATTTCTATTACTGACAATATGGCCTTGTATCCAAATTCCATTTAAAGAAGGGTAAAAAAAAGTAAGACAAACATTTGATAAGTTTCCTCTCTTTCGAAATTCAGCCTTCTCCATGGCTACATTAGACTACGAGCCATGCGCCGTTGAACAGTTTCTTATTTGATCGGAAACCAGTTGGTGCGAATGTAATGAGCCGAGTACGCCAGGAACATTTAATAAGAATTCGCCAAATCACTCTGCTGCAAAGAAAGAGGAATAGCCGATGTAATACGTGACAATAGCTAGTAGCACCTACTCGACAACGCTGTTGATTTAACCTCAAAATTTTGGAAGCAGACATTCGTACAGCAGAAGCTGATCGAGTGCATTTACTAGCATCAAAGGACAGTAGAATAAAACGCAATTTAACTTTTGTTAGGAATCAAGCAGAATTCAAAGCTGAAGATTCTCGCAGCTGGGGATATTTTTAACCGACTTCAAAAAAGGAGGAGGTTCTCAATTCTTCTGAATTTTTTTTTTTTTTTTTGGATGTATGTTCAGCGATATCTTCGCCAATTTTGAACCGATTTAAATGAAATTTTTATAGTGGATAGAGTATACCTCCAAAGTGGTCCCATATGAATTTCATTGAGAAACCACCCCTTCTACCCCTTTACACCCCTTAACTTTTATACAAACCCACACTTTTTATCCGATTTTGATGGAACTTTGGAAATGTATATTAAAAAACAAACAGAAAAATACTGTCAACTTTTGGTTTAAAAAAACCGAACCCCTCTCCCACTATCCACCCCTTAATTTTTGCCAATGTTCTTTATACAAAGCTAAAGTCGACACCATTTAACTGATCTCCATTAAAGTTGGCATGTACATGTAATTTTTCATGGAAAAGGTTCTGACCCAAAAAAAATAAAACAACACCCCTCTCTCCCTTTACACCCCTTAATTATTATACAAACCCACATTTTTATCCGATTTCAATGGAACTTTGGACATGTATAGTTAAAAATAAAGAGAAAAATGCTGTCAACATTTGGTTTGAAAAAACTGAGCCCCTCTCACCCTATCCACCCCTTAATTTTTGCCAATGTTCTTTATACAAAACTATAGTCGACATCATTTAACTGATCTCCATTAAAGTTGTCATATACATGTAATATTTCATGGAGAAGATTTCTAACCAAAAAATAAATAAAAGCCACCCCATGTCCCCCTTTACACCCCTTAATTTTATAGAAACCTATATTTCATATCTGATTTTGATTGAACTTTGTCAATGTATACTTTCAAACAAACAGAAAAATCTTGTCAACATTTGGTCTGCCAAAGTTCAACCCCTCTCTTTCCTACCAACCCCTTAATTTTTGTCAATGTTTTTTCTTATATATATATAAAGCTATAGTCGCCACCATTTGACCTATTATCATGAAAGTTGACGCTTATATGTATTTTTTCACGAGGAAGGTTTCTGACCAAAACATATAAAAAATACCCCCCAATCCTCAATAAACCGTTTAATTTTTATACAAACCCACAGTTTTTATCCAGTTTAGATAGAACTTAGCAAACTTTTACTCTTAAACAAAGAGAAACATAATTTCAGCTTTTGGTTTGCAAAAACTGAACCACTTCCCCCATTTCCGCCCCTTCACTTTTGTCAATTTTCTTTTTGATAAGCTATAGTTGACACCATTTGACCGATCTTTATGAAAGTTGGCACATATATGTATTTTTTTATGGAGAAGATTTCTGACCAAACATGAAATAAACTACCCTAGCTCCCCGTTTACATCCCTTAATGTTTGTACAAACCCATATTTTAATCCGATTTCGGTGGAACTTAGCATGTGTATACTTTAAAGCAAATAGAAAAAGAAACATACTACTCACATTACTTTGACAAAAACACAAACCCTATTCCCCTTTCTACCCCTTTAATTACTGTTAATGTTCACTATATAAAGCTACCATTTCTACCTGATTTTGAAGGAAGTATGCACATGTATACTTCAAAACAAACAGAAAAATACTGTCTGCATTTGGTTTAGAGAAGCCAAACCTCTCTCCCCCTTTCCACCCCTTTAATCTACACAAAGCACAGTTTCTATCTGATTCTGAAGAAAATTTGCACACGTATACTTTAAAAAATACATAACAATTGTGTTTAAATTAGGTTGAAGAAGACCAACCCCTCTTCCCTTCTACCCCCACCCCTCCTAATTTCCAATATTCTTTATAGATACCTACCGTTTTTATCAGATTTCGATGGAACACTGCAAATATATACTTAAGAACAAAGAGAAACATTCTGTTTACAAAACCCAACCGCTCACTCCCTTACACCATTTAATTTTTATAAATGTTCTTTACACAAAGCTACAGTTTTTATCTGGTTTCGATGGAACTTTGCACATGTATACTTTAAAACAAAGAGAAAAATGCTGTCCACACTACCTTAACAAAAATCAAACTACTCTTCACCTCCACACCCCCTAATTATTTTTTTATACACACCTAAAACTTTTATGTGATATCAATACAAATTTACAAATGTATACTTTAAATCAATCAGAAAAGACAGTCTACGTTTGGTATACAAAAGCCCAATCCCTCTTCTCCTTTACCCCCATCATTTATAATTTCCAATGTTCTTTACAAAATACACAGTTTTAAGTACCGTCAAAATCAATTAAGCTATTTTTAAGTCAGAATATTTATAAAATGTACGTGTCCTAATGTCTCAACATGTACTCAGATTTCAACTTGGACCCCAAGCTTTTACGCTGTGAAAACCAATTAAATATCTATATTTTCTGTGTGATGCTGGAACGAACAGATATATTCCAGAGACAGATTTGTGTATGTAGTATGTATTAATGTCCAGATGTTATATGTTTCGATTATCGAGCAGCAGCTTTAGCAGATGTTATGATTAGAACGAAACACAGCCTGGATCAAAATGTAAACTAACATTCCTTAACACAGCATCCAATTCTCCCCATTCTGAAAGTTGTTGAAAGACAGATTTTTTAAAAAAAGCTTTCACTTTAACCACTGAGCTACCAGGAAGTTCACAAATTGAGAACTGCTGCGGCATATTTAAATACAAATTAACTATAATACCACTAAAAATTTAAAAATAAAATAATTGTTTAAAAAACATAAAAACCGCCTTCAAAAAATGGTACTAAAAATTTTAAAATAACTTTATACAATGCTTTGAGAAAGTAAAGCTAAATGGACAATATTTTATATTACTGTTATTGAAATTTTTACATTAATTAGTTATGTTTGGAGTCGGTGCCAGCCAAAACAAGAAAAATAAAAAGATAAAAACAATAATAAATAACAATTATACATAAAAAATCATGTTACTACTTACCTACAATTAATTCTAGAACATTTTTCAACAAAACTAAAACATTTAGATGATACTAACTATAAAGTATTTACTGCATGATGCAGCCTACCAACTGACACTATAGCGCCAGAGATATGCCTGGATGACTAATGAGGCCGAGCCACAGAGATAACATGCCATTAATTTGTTTCCCTAAGCTGTCTCCCGGAGTAAAACTATCTTCCTCACGGCATGCTGTAAAATATTTGGAATTTTTGTTCGTACTCTCGGTTCGCCTCGAACACCAAATAAAGTTCAGTAATTCGATCTGCGCGATCTGACAGCTGGCACCGACTCCAAAAATAACTAATTAATGTAAAAATTTCAATAACAGTAATATAAAATATTGTCCATTTAGCTTTACTTTCTTCAAAGCATTGTATAAAGTTATTTTAAAATTTTTAGTACCATTTTTTGAAGGTGGTTTTTATGTTTTTTAAACAATTATTTTATGTAATATGAAGATCGTAAGTCTGACATCAACCGAGAGCAAATATTAAAATCAGCTCGTTCAACGATTTCTTTTGTGGTCTCAATATCTTTGTTGTCGAGATAACTTCCGGATGCAAATTGATGTTTATTAATCTTCTTATCTTCTTGGCAAGACCTCTAGACGAGATTAAACAGCTGACAGAAGACAAGAATCACTTTTACGCTCTTTACTAGGAATGTATGAATGGTGTTTCCCCCTTATTTGCATTTCGTATTACTGGAAGCAAATTTTCATAGCCATACGACATGGCGTCTGTAAAAATGAGTAATAATAATTATTACATGAAGGTGCACGAGTATATTCATAGCTTCGTAAAATAATAATGGTATGTGCTATTTTCCTATGTAGTTTTTTTCTTCTTTTAATTGAGTATATAAGAAAATTGTAATTAATTTCAGAGAGTATAGTTTCGTAATTCCGTTGGAAAGTTATACGTCTTCCAGTGAACCGTCTCGAATTTCAAAACAACGGAGTATATTGATGCGTTGACAAGAGATTTCAGCACCGGGAGCAGTCTTCTGCTTCCAGATTATCCATTTAACCGTCCTAAATACCACTGGGAGAAAATTCCAGTGGGTTTCAGTTGTCACTTAGTTTCCACTCAATGTAGCAATAAGCTTCAATTGTATAATTCAAATTGTATCGTTGCATTCACCTAACAAAAACGCTCCGGCGGAGTTCGTCCACAGTTGACGAGAATCAATCTACTTGATCAACAGTTGCTATTTGTACTTAGCGACCAATTGTCATTGCAGTATGCTCATCCTCGCGCTAAGCAGAATCGTAACGTTAGTGTTAAAGTTAATCACCAATAGCTAATGTAGTTGTCAAATCTCTCCTCTCCTTCTAGTAAAGTGTTGTAGTTTTGTAGTACTAGATTAATTTCTGTCATGTATTATTTCATGCTGCTCTTATGCGTCAACTGTTTAGAAGAAGAGGACAAGTTTCAGTTTAATAAATAACTTGTTGATTTTTACGTTGTGCCGCAAGAAAAATAAATAAACCACATGCTCGTTTATTTTATATTTTTACTTCACCAGCTGTACGGTACTTTCTTAGAATAATACGTTCAGAGTAAAAATCAGTTAATCTTAAAAGATGAAGTAATCTCGAACCTATTGCAGGTCGAATTGACTCATCGGTGAGTTAGCTGAGAGTTCAGATGCAACTGCTATCGTAGGGTCACGTGTCCCTATGATGGAATTACACTGAGAGATAAACATAGAAATACTTTTGTTAATAATTTTCATTTTCAATACTTTACTTGAGTAAAGTGCGTATAGGTGAATCCTGAAATTCATCAAACGGAGTGTAGGGTTAATAAATAGGCCCCATTACTTCTTAAGTGGCTATTTAATTAGGGCTGTACACCTAGTCGACGACTTTGTCACTAGAGCCGGACGAAACTGCACACAAAGCACATTGTAACAGCCCTAATACCTGAATTTTGAATAATATTGTACTGTGTGAAATATTTGTAATGAGCCTAAAGTTTGGCTTGAAAGTGATTTGATATGTTTATTTTGTAATTCTTGTAAATAAGTGTATATAGACTTTGTTTTAGGTAAGAAAATTATTTAAAGACCATTTAATATGTTTAAGAACCGAATGGTGCAAGAGAATTTCTTAAAAGTTTGTAATTCCATATATTACTGTAATTTACGATGTCTACAGGACAATTTTCCACCATTTGAAAAGGATTTCTGTAAATAATTTTGTATTTAAGTATCTATAATTACCATTTCTAATCATTTTGTAATGTTATTAATTAATTTTGTATCAATTCCGATTGTTTTTAATATGTTTGATTGTTTGAGTGATTGTTAATGATCGAGAAATATCGGGCGGATGCCTTTGAAGAATTCTCGTAATTCGATAGACTCTATATAAACAGATCGCCTGCACAGAGTAAGTCAGTATTAATTAAGTTTGCATTAAGTATTCATTCAGTGTTACAGAGACATTCATGCAAGTATTCAGTAAGTCAGTATTGCATCTTTGGATTGTAACAACTATGCTTGTGAATGTCGCAGACTTGTTTTGATTTGTTCAAAATAAACGAACATCTCAACATAACCTTGTTTTTGGTGGACTTTATTAATTAATTAATGCAGTAATTAAACCACCAAAGAACCTTAACATGGCGACCGTTGACATGACGAGAAGTTCTTAAACATCTGTGGGATGTTTATCTTCTAAAAAGAATTTGCAGAAAATTGCGAGGAAATTTCGACCGGCTAGACACGTAGAGGTTGTACAGACGACACGGATTTGACGGCAAGCTGACCTACTTCGGCCTAAGGCGGAGATTTTTCCATCGGGAATCGGATGTAATCTTCCGACGACGAGTGGATTTCCTTCAGGCCTCAAAATCGTCTTCCTACAGTGAATTGTGAAAAGTGTGGTTAAGTGTTTGAAGTCAGTGTGGTGTTTAATAGTTAAATAAGTGCTTCTAAGGGAAATTTAATGTGATACAAAAGTGAGGAATAACTGTAAGTACGGCATTGAATATTCAAGTGATTTATTTTGCATGTTATAGTGTGACAGATTGGAAAGATTTTAATTTTACTTAATTTTGTTTTTTATATTGATTTGGCTGATTACTAAAAATGGCTGATAATCAGAACCTGCAAGCTTTTCTAGAGTCTTTTGTAGCCAAATTCGATAATAAATTTTCTGAATTTAGAAATGAATTAATAAGTAATACAGATAGCAAGTTTTCCAAATTGGATAGCAAATTTTCTGAATTTAAAAATGAGTTAAATCTTGACAGCAAATTTTCTGAATTTAAGAATGAGTTAAATCTTGACGCTAAGTTTTCTGAATTTAGAAATGAGTTAAAAAGTGATAATGATAGCAAATTTTCTGAAATTAATTCTCAGTTTGCTGTAATCAATGATCAGTTTTCTCAACTGCAACAAAACAATGACAAAACATTCTTTGATTTGACTAAATGTTTTGATGTTAAAATCGCAGAGCAATTTCAGGGTTTTAGCTCTCAATTCAAGGAGGATATTAACAATTTAGATTCTAAATTGGGGAAGGTAGTAACTGAATGTCAGGAGAAATTTGAAAAAGTTACCGAAATTTGTGAACAGAATAAGGCTGAATGTGAAAATTTGATTTATAAAGAGGTGAAGGAAGTCAGTGAAAATTGTGATAAGATGAAGCAGGAATATGTTGCTTTATTCCACGCCAGTGATAGTAAGGCTGCTCAAAGGGTCAATGAGTTGAGACAAGAGGTGGGATTAAATATTAATACATTGGCGCATGGATTAGAAAGTAATGTAAATCTGTTAGAAAAAAAGGTTACTGGGTTACAGATTCAGTTAAGTCAGGGTCCCTTAACAGGTAATCCAAATTTCAGTGCCGATGTAAAAGAAGAATTTGAATTCTATGATGATAGTGGGAGGCTTCACCCTATTGAATTTATAGATAATTTTGAAAGGTCAGACTACTTTAATTTGTTACCCGATAGTAAGAAAATTGCACTTGTGGGTAAACATCTAAAATCTTATGCTAGGGCATGGGGTGATAGACAAGCTAGGGAAGTGACTGACTACAAGCTGTTTAAAGAAAACTTTTTGAAACATTTTTGGTCGACAAGCAGGCAAATTCAAGAAAAGAGGGAGTTAATGACTGGTAGGCCCTATAAACCTGGTAGGGAAACTCAACATGATTTTTTTCATAAATGTTGGATCCGTTGTAAGTATTTAGACCATCCTTATGGAGAGGAGGAATTTATTGATTTGATAGGAGCTAGGTTACCCCAGCAAACAAGAAATTTTATTGCCACTTTGGATGTAGTAAATGTGGATAGAGTTTCAGAATTGTTGAGACGCTTGGATGCCCAGGAGTCATTCAATGAACAACATTACCACCATCAACACCATAGGAGGGGCAGCAGGAGTCCCCCTAGAAGGGGTAATGGGTCAAGAGATGGTAGATCCAGGGGATGGGATCGTAATAATTATGTAAGAAGGAATGATAATGGGGGAGTGAGAGAACAGAACCCTCAATCTGAAAGTGAAAGGCAGCATGGAGGGCAGGCAAACTAAAGACCCCCTCTGTGACGGGCCCCGCAGTGGTGGGTAAGATTGTGGGTCCAGGTACCAACTGCTATAGCGTTAATTCCATTTTTATGAATAATCCCCGAGAAGATTTATTGGAAGAGGTAGAGGTAGCAGCAAGTGAATTTCAGGATAAGGTTATGATTGATGTAATTAATGAGGTTGATGATGTAAAGGTTGATAATAAGATAAAGCGGGAAGGGGACCACCATAGTACCTTATCACTAGAATCAGTATGCGAAAGTAATAATTTTCATGTAGATGATTTTCGAAATGGGCACTGCCTAATTACAAAAAGGGGTGCAGAATTTATAGTGCATACTACAGTGTGGCTATCAGAAACTTGTAAGGTCCAGAATGGCATAGTTGGGACTATGTGTGCTAGGATAGGTGGTAATGAAGTTTGTAGAAGTGCTGAAATCGAGGAGTTTCTCAAATATCTTGAAGATGAAGGTGATACAGTGGTATGGATAGGAGACCCAGATGAGGAGGAGAATTGTAAGTCAAAGTATTTGTCTTCTGAAGAGAGAGTGGTTGAAAAGCCTTATGTACCAATCCCTAAGTTGGAAAAATGTCCTAATTTTGACCTAGCTGATACGTTATTTAGCTCTTTATTTGGTGTAGATGATGACATTCAAGAAATGGGTGGGAGTAAGGATTTATCTGAACCAGTTTCTTATCTAGAAAATTGTACAGAATGTGACTTAGATGACACTATGTTTTGTACTCTCTTTGATGTGGAAGCTGATAGTGAAGTAGTAGTTGCTGAGAAAAATAATTATTTGGTGGATGAAGTCAGTAAGCCAGATGTTAAAACAGTTTTAGGAAC
The DNA here is from genome assembly GCA_031002005.1 of Vandiemenella viatica. Lineage (NCBI taxonomy): Eukaryota > Metazoa > Arthropoda > Insecta > Orthoptera > Morabidae > Vandiemenella > Vandiemenella viatica. The sequence continues at coordinate 7,808 of JARYHS010000095.1, read as the reverse complement.
TGATTCAGATAAGTTGGTAAGTTTAAGTAGTAATGATGGACTAAACTGTAGTAGTGAGAATAATAAATTTGTATTACCAGTTGAGTCAACAGCATTGCTTTTAAGTGACAATCAATTTACTAAAACAGAACCATTGTATGTCTCAGCTGTTGCGTGGTTGTACCAAAGTCTGTTGTCTGAGATGATTGGAAGTTTGTGTTTCTGTATGTATATAATGAAGATTTGTGAAAATAGAAATGTAATATTAAATGTGTATACAAAAGTTGAAGAAAACTGGAAGGTTAGGAAAAAGTAACTTACATGGTTCTGGGTTTCCAGGGAAATCCTGGAACCCACTTATGAGAATTAATTGAAATGCATGGTTTGGGGAGGGGTCCCTACATGTAAATATCTAATTTTGTAAATAAGTTTGTGAATGGATGCATGTAAATAGTTTGTGTGAGTACTTAAGCTCAGATACAGATGTAAGCATTTCAATGTATAATTTGTGACAGTTTTGTGTAGAGACTTTTGGTATTTTCATGATGATGTGACTTTCTACATTTTGGTGACAAATTATCAGCTGTAAAATGTAAACAGACTGGTGTAATTAACGAGCAAACATCAAGTGTGTAATTTGGAGTGAAAATAATTGTAACTTAAGGTGATGGCATTGAACGTTTGTTGTGTAAAAACAGTAAATGATAGAATAATTGGATCTGAGAAAAGACAATTATTGTAAACAAAATCAGTGTCATGGACTATGTGCAGTTGTATGTAATGAAGAATTGTATTTGTTCATTGTAAAGTCATTATGGTTGATTGATGGTAATCTGTCCGTGTCTGCATTATGTGTACATTCAACCTGCTTAGATTCGTGACGGATTCAATCAATTTTATCTGTGTAAAATTAAGTGAATCCTGGGGAGGGGTTGTAACAGCCCTAATACCTGAATTTTGAATAATATTGTACTGTGTGAAATATTTGTAGTGAGCCAAAGTTTGCTTGAAAGTGATTTGATATGTTTATTTTGTAAATTCTTGTAAATAAGTGTATATAGACTTTGTTTTAGGTAAGAAAATTATTTAAAGACCATTTAATATGTTTAAGAACCGAATGGTGCAAGAGAATTTATTAAAAGTTTGTAATTCCATATATTAATGTAAGTTACGATGTCTACAGGACAATTTTCCACCATTTGAAAGGATTTCTGTAAATAATTTTGTATTTAAGTATCTCTAATTACCATTTCTAATCATTTTGTAATGTTATTAATTAATTTTGTATCAATTCCGATTGTTTTTAATATGTTTGATTGTTTGAGTGATTGTTTATGATCGAGAAATATCGGGCGGATGCCTTTGAAGAATTCTCGTAAATTCGATAGACTCTATATAAACAGATCGCCTGCACAGAGTAGTTAGTATTAATTAAGTTTGCATTAAGTATTCATTCAGTGTTACAGAGACATTCATGCAAGTATTCAGTAAGTCAGTATTGCATCTTTGGATTGTAACAACTATGCTTGTGAATGTCGCAGACTTGTTTTGATTTGTTCAAAATAAACGAACATCTCAACATAACCTTGTTTTTGGTGGACTTTATTAATTAATTAATGCAGTAATTAAACCACCAAAGAACCTTAACATGGCGACCGTTGACATGACGAGAAGTTCTTAAACATCTGTGGGATGTTTATCTTCTAAAAAGAATTTGCAGAAAATTGCGAGGAAATTTCGACCGGCTAGACACGTAGAGGTTGTACAGACGACACGGATTTGAAGGCAAGCTGACCTACTTCGGCCTAAGGCGGAGATTTTTCCATCGGGAATCGGATGTAATCTTCCGACGACGAGTGGATTTCCTTCGGCCTCAAAATCGTCTTCCTACAGTGAATTGTGAAAAGTGTGGTTAAGTGTTTGAAGTCAGTGTGGTGTTTAATAGTTAAATAAGTGCTTCTAAGGGAAATTTAATGTGATACAAAAGTGAGGAATAACTGTAAGTACGGCATTGAATATTCAAGTGATTTATTTTGCATGTTATAGTGTGACAGATTGGAAAGATTTTAATTTTACTTAATTTTGTTTTTTATATTGATTTGGCTGATTACTAAAAATGGCTGATAATCAGAACCTGCAAGCTTTTCTAGAGTCTTTTGTAGCCAAATTCGATAATAAATTTTCTGAATTTAGAAATGAATTAATAAGTAATACAGATAGCAAGTTTTCCAAATTGGATAGCAAATTTTCTGAATTTAAAAATGAGTTAAATCTTGACAGCAAATTTTCTGAATTTAAGAATGAGTTAAATCTTGACGCTAAGTTTTCTGAATTTAGAAATGAGTTAAAAAGTGATAATGATAGCAAATTTTCTGAAATTAATTCTCAGTTTGCTGTAATCAATGATCAGTTTTCTCAACTGCAACAAAACAATGACAAAACATTCTTTGATTTGACTAAATGTTTTGATGTTAAAATCGCAGAGCAATTTCAGGGTTTTAGCTCTCAATTCAAGGAGGATATTAACAATTTAGATTCTAAATTGGGGAAGGTAGTAACTGAATGTCAGGAGAAATTTGAAAAAGTTACCGAAATTTGTGAACAGAATAAGGCTGAATGTGAAAATTTGATTTATAAAGAGGTGAAGGAAGTCAGTGAAAATTGTGATAAGATGAAGCAGGAATATGTTGCTTTATTCCACGCCAGTGATAGTAAGGCTGCTCAAAGGGTCAATGAGTTGAGACAAGAGGTGGGATTAAATATTAATACATTGGCGCATGGATTAGAAAGTAATGTAAATCTGTTAGAAAAAAAGGTTACTGGGTTACAGATTCAGTTAAGTCAGGGTCCCTTAACAGGTAATCCAAATTTCAGTGCCGATGTAAAAGAAGAATTTGAATTCTATGATGATAGTGGGAGGCTTCACCCTATTGAATTTATAGATAATTTTGAAAGGTCAGACTACTTTAATTTGTTACCCGATAGTAAGAAAATTGCACTTGTGGGTAAACATCTAAAATCTTATGCTAGGGCATGGGGTGATAGACAAGCTAGGGAAGTGACTGACTACAAGCTGTTTAAAGAAAACTTTTTGAAACATTTTTGGTCGACAAGCAGGCAAATTCAAGAAAAGAGGGAGTTAATGACTGGTAGGCCCTATAAACCTGGTAGGGAAACTCAACATGATTTTTTTCATAAATGTTGGATCCGTTGTAAGTATTTAGACCATCCTTATGGAGAGGAGGAATTTATTGATTTGATAGGAGCTAGGTTACCCCAGCAAACAAGAAATTTATTGCCACTTTGGATGTAGTAAATGTGGATAGAGTTTCAGAATTGTTGAGACGCTTGGATGCCCAGGAGTCATTCAATGAACAACATTACCACCATCAACACCATAGGAGGGGCAGCAGGAGTCCCCCTAGAAGGGGTAATGGGTCAAGAGATGGTAGATCCAGGGGATGGGATCGTAATAATTATGTAAGAAGGAATGATAATGGGGGAGTGAGAGAACAGAACCCTCAATCTGAAAGTGAAAGGCAGCATGGAGGGCAGGCAAACTAAAGACCCCCTCTGTGACGGGCCCCGCAGTGGTGGGTAAGATTGTGGGTCCAGGTACCAACTGCTATAGCGTTAATTCCATTTTTATGAATAATCCCCGAGAAGATTTATTGGAAGAGGTAGAGGTAGCAGCAAGTGAATTTCAGGATAAGGTTATGATTGATGTAATTAATGAGGTTGATGATGTAAAGGTTGATAATAAGATAAAGCGGGAAGGGGACCACCATAGTACCTTATCACTAGAATCAGTATGCGAAAGTAATAATTTTCATGTAGATGATTTTCGAAATGGGCACTGCCTAATTACAAAAAAGGGGTGCAGAATTTATAGTGCATACTACAGTGTGGCTATCAGAAACTTGTAAGGTCCAGAATGGCATAGTTGGGACTATGTGTGCTAGGATAGGTGGTAATGAAGTTTGTAGAAGTGCTGAAATCGAGGAGTTTCTCAAATATCTTGAAGATGAAGGTGATACAGTGGTATGGATAGGAGACCCAGATGAGGAGGAGAATTGTAAGTCAAAGTATTTGTCTTCTGAAGAGAGAGTGGTTGAAAAGCCTTATGTACCAATCCCTAAGTTGGAAAAATGTCCTAATTTTGACCTAGCTGATACGTTATTTAGCTCTTTATTTGGTGTAGATGATGACATTCAAGAAATGGGTGGGAGTAAGGATTTATCTGAACCAGTTTCTTATCTAGAAAATTGTACAGAATGTGACTTAGATGACACTATGTTTTGTACTCTCTTTGATGTGGAAGCTGATAGTGAAGTAGTAGTTGCTGAGAAAAATAATTATTTGGTGGATGAAGTCAGTAAGCCAGATGTTAAAACAGTTTTAGGAACTGATTCAGATAAGTTGGTAAGTTTAAGTAGTAATGATGGACTAAACTGTAGTAGTGAGAATAATAAATTTGTATTACCAGTTGAGTCAACAGCATTGCTTTTAAGTGACAATCAATTTACTAAAACAGAACCATTGTATGTCTCAGCTGTTGCGTGGTTGTACCAAAGTCTGTTGTCTGAGATGATTGGAAGTTTGTGTTTCTGTATGTATATAATGAAGATTTGTGAAAATAGAAATGTAATATTAAATGTGTATACAAAAGTTGAAGAAAACTGGAAGGTTAGGAAAAAGTAACTTACATGGTTCTGGGTTTCCAGGGAAATCCTGGAACCCACTTATGAGAATTAATTGAAATGCATGGTTTGGGGAGGGGTCCCTACATGTAAATATCTAATTTTGTAAATAAGTTTGTGAATGGATGCATGTAAATAGTTTGTGTGAGTACTTAAGCTCAGATACAGATGTAAGCATTTCAATGTATAATTTGTGACAGTTTTGTGTAGAGACTTTTGGTATTTTCATGATGATGTGACTTTCTACATTTTGGTGACAAATTATCAGCTGTAAAATGTAAACAGACTGGTGTAATTAACGAGCAAACATCAAGTGTGTAATTTGGAGTGAAAAAATTGTAACTTAAGGTGATGGCATTGAACGTTTGTTGTGTAAAAACAGTAAATGATAGAAAAATAATTGGATCTGAGAAAAGACAATTATTGTAAACAAAATCAGTGTCATGGACTATGTGCAGTTGTTGTAATGAAGAATTGTATTTGTTCATTGTAAAGTCATTATGGTTGATTGATGGTAATCTGTCCGTGTCTGCATTATGTGTACATTCAACCTGCTTAGATTCGTGACGGATTCAATCAATTTTATCTGTGTAAAATTAAGTGAATCCTGGGGAGGGGTTGTAACAGCCCTAATACCTGAATTTTGAATAATATTGTACTGTGTGAAATATTTGTAGTGAGCCAAAGTTTGCTTGAAAGTGATTTGATATGTTTATTTTGTAAATTCTTGTAAATAAGTGTATATAGACTTTGTTTTAGGTAAGAAAATTATTTAAAGACCATTTAATATGTTTAAGAACCGAATGGTGCAAGAGAATTTATTAAAAGTTTGTAATTCCATATATTAATGTAAGTTACGATGTCTACAGGACAATTTTCCACCATTTGAAAGGATTTCTGTAAATAATTTTGTATTTAAGTATCTCTAATTACCATTTCTAATCATTTTGTAATGTTATTAATTAATTTTGTATCAATTCCGATTGTTTTTAATATGTTTGATTGTTTGAGTGATTGTTTATGATCGAGAAATATCGGGCGGATGCCTTTGAAGAATTCTCGTAAATTCGATAGACTCTATATAAACAGATCGCCTGCACAGAGTAGTTAGTATTAATTAAGTTTGCATTAAGTATTCATTCAGTGTTACAGAGACATTCATGCAAGTATTCAGTAAGTCAGTATTGCATCTTTGGATTGTAACAACTATGCTTGTGAATGTCGCAGACTTGTTTTGATTTGTTCAAAATAAACGAACATCTCAACATAACCTTGTTTTTGGTGGACTTTATTAATTAATTAATGCAGTAATTAAACCACCAAAGAACCTTAACAAGCTTGTTGTTAGATGCCGGGTTATCTGAATGTGTTGCGAAATGAAGATGCTTAAAAGGTCGTAGGAACTACTGACATAGTATCCATTAATTGCATATTTCGCATTAGTTGTGGCTATAGTTCAGCGTGGAATCCGATCCACCGAACGTCTTTTGATGTCTTATGATCAAGCACAACTTTAACACATTTTTCACTTCTCCGGAATTTGGACCTGGTACTCTGACTTATGAGAATAATGGTTTTAACAGTTTATTTATAGTGCCTATCGTCTCGTTTTCAAAAACTGGATTCTTTAGGACTTTCTGTGTCATGTAATTTTCTTGGATTTTTTTGTACTTTTTCTTAAAGCATTCTGCAACAAAGCAATTTATTCTGCTTCTTGTATATTGAACGTATTTCTTATCATGCTGTAAGAACTTTAAGCTCTAATGATGTTTTAGTAAATTGTAACTAGCCTAGCGGGTGAGCAGTAACGTTCGGGCTTCGCATACGGAAGGACGCTGGTTCAAATCTCGTACGGCCAGTCATATTTCGGTTTTCCATGATTGTCCGAAATCACTTCTGGTAAATGATGGGATGGTTCCTTTAAAAAGCAATTGCCATATTCCTTCCCTTTAATTGCCGCTATCCTTTCCCGCCTCTGATAACCTAGACGTGGACGAGTAGTAAAGACATAAAAATTAAAGTACAAAATAATAGTGCATCCTTCGAAAATTTGTGAAGTAATTGTTGTTAGATGTAGCAAAAGTAAATGAAGTTGTAGGTTTGTTTAATTCTGGGGAGCGTTACAATAATCGTGTCAGCACAACTGAGGTCTTTCTCTATAAGCATAGTTTTATATCACAATATCATGTTGTTGACGTGTAACCAAGATGGTACCTAACGAAAATGGTAATTATCGCGCATTGCACAATAGAGTAAGATCATAGGATGACTTGCAGAGGTGGTCTTGATAGGAAGGACAAATTTGAATACAAATAAGTTCCAAATACAGTCACATTACTGGAAACAGAGATATTTACTTACTTTACTTTTTCGTTTCCGGACATTATAATAGTTTTACCCAATGTTGAACAAAGTTTTAGATATCTCTGCCTGTCCATAGGCCTGCGAGTGTTATTGAAAACTGGAAATGCTTGGAAGGATAGAGGGATCCATGGTCACATCCACATTATGTTGTCAGACCCCATTTACACATGTTAGCTTTTACTGGAGCCACTTCTCTTCTTCTACGTCTGAGGGTTCTCCAATTTAACCAGTATAATTTTATGCCAGAACGTTCTACCTCCGAGACTGGGTGCCAGTTTGGAGGATCGATATTTGTACGATTTAGAAAAGGAGCCCTGGAAATTAGCATTGGTGGTGGGCTTGGTATCCCAAACATTACGTGCCTCTCGTCAAACGTTTGTTTGAATGGCTCTGTCTACTCATGTGAGTTACGGCGTATTTTTGGTCCAGAAAACCCAGTTGCTTTGCACAACAGGTTGTATTCATACAGCCAGTCACTATACGACAAGTCTCATTCAAGGCTATATCTATTTGCTTTGAGTGTGCAGGTTTGGTTCCAAACCGGACTTGCATACTCTGCAGTGGAAAAGCAGTGCGCAAGACCACCGGATTCGCTCCCCATTTACTGCAACATAACTTTTTTAGGATAGGGGAACACAGTTAAGAACGAAAGATTGATTACGATTAAAGAAGGCTTCTTGGAGATTCGAAATGTAAATATTGTCGCACATCAAGAGGATCAGGCCGTGTAGACTGAAAGACTGTTGTGGTGTAGTGGTTACGTTA
>JARYHS010000092.1:0-12000 GCA_031002005.1 Vandiemenella viatica | reverse complement strand
TTTATTTCGGCATTAATAACTCTTTGAGTGGCAGTATCTACAGTTTTACAACAATTTAATCTTTTTTTGCCTGAATATGATTTTTCGAAATTTCATGCTTTTTTAAAGTTTCGTCGAGGTGCTTCCAATTTTTAAAACCCTCCTGTGAGAGAGAACTAACTAAACAACTAAAAATTTTGCAACAGAAGTAGTAAACGCAGTAGCGAATCTCGCAATATTTGCTCTCCGTTGCTAAAAATTTGTGTATAATATTTTGCTCTTTTGCGTCAATCTGTGTCATTGGGAGGAAATTTGTAATTATGCAATAGTTTAGGTGGACCTTGCCTTACTAAAAAGCATCTTACGGCGTCTCATAAAATTCTTAGAAAGTATTAGAACGCCTTCTGTGGGTCTCACGTTGGTGTCAGTTCCAGTTGGTTTACAAACTTCGTTCATTTGTTCGCTATTATTCTCTGACGATTCTACTTCTTTTGTATTCCGACCTGATTTTGGATTCTAAGATTTGTTTTGGTAAACCCTGAATATATATTTTTTAACGCGCCAGATTGATTCTGCCTTTACGCTTCTTTTCCCAAGCTTCTTTTTTTGTACTGGTAACCAGATAGTTTTCTTTGACCGTCAGACATTTTGGAAGAGGCATGCACGTAACTCAAACAATGTACACTATAAAATAATGTAAAAAGTAAACATTTATCCTTGCTCTAAATAAGCTAAAACCATAACTAAGATAAATTATTCTCAGTCGATATAAAAAATACTTATGCACAACACAAAATATTTTCCATACCCTGTGAACATAAAGAAAGTGTAGTGTTACTACACAGTCAAAGCTCATTCGCGGAGGATACGATCCGTAAATTTGCTGCAAATTCAGAAACCGTGTATACAGAATGGCAATTTCTATAGGCTTAAACGGAATACGTTCCAAGTTCACAAACAAACAAACAAAAACAAAAAACAAAAAAATTATGTGGAGTGATTGTTGCGCAATGCACTTATTAAACCAACTGAGAAAGTTATTCACATTCACTAAAATAGTTAATGAATTTCTTTTTGTTGAGACGATTTACAAATGCAGCAATTAGAGTATCTGTAAATCGCATTCGTATCTATTAGTATAATACACAAGATGTAGCGTGTCGCACCTACGTCATGTCACGCGGTGACGTCAACCTATGACGTTGCGCTATGACGTCACGCTTTACGATATTATTTGTGGGAGTGCGCGTTATTTAATATCATTTCCAAGCAACAGTGAATAAATTAACTCACATAACACTGAAATAAAAGTATGTATTGCGTTAAAATCGATAAATCAATCATTAGATGCTTATATTTACGTAATATTCTCTTGATATATTGAAGTATTCCTTAAATTCTTTGTCCATAGATTGTAAGATAAAAGCTTTTTATTTCGAGCATCAGTGCTGCGAAAAGTTTGGTTAGAGTATAACTAGCATGGATCAGAATTAAGTGGCATTTGACGTTACGGCAGAAGGCATGAATAATTTAGTTTTTTTAATTTAAACTGTGTGCGTTTAAATTGGCATATTAATTATCCGTTTTTTGTTTTTGTTTTTTTTACTGAAACATTACATGGTTCAAATGAAAGAAGTTGCAAATGTTCGTGATATATACGGCCTAAACCACAATGAAATATTACATGGCATAGCTTAAGTTGTTAAGGTTTATTTATAGCATCCTTCGTTCTTGCTGGAGTCATTATTTCAGCCGCTGTAAGCTTTCTTAGCCGTTAAAATATCGATCTTCATCATAGGTATTAAGAAAGAAATGTGTCAGAACCTGTGAAGATTTGGGATCAAGTTTATATCGCGATGCAAGGAATGTATTAATTTGCGCGTGATTGAAGATTTGCTTTTCTATCAGAAATTTTAGTGGATATTATGGTTAAGTTGAAATGCAACCTGGACCAAGTTGACAACTGAAGCTTTTTGCTACAGCACAATGAACGATAAATTACAATGAGCTTTATTTTGTAACAATTCTGATTAGTTAAGCAACTGCAGAGAAATACCCACGTTATTTAATAACATTTCTAGGCATCCACGAATAAATTAACTGACAGTACATACTTATTAGTAGCTTGATTTATTTAATATTAGTTTTATGTAGAAGTATTCGTTGAAATCACATATATGTGAGTTAATTTTCGGCAATGTAGCGGCAGTTTTGATATATTGTTATTAGTTTTTTTTTTTTTCTGTTACTTAAATCATTACTTCGTTCTAACGAAAGTGTTGCTAACATTTTTCGGTTGCGGAGCGTTTTACATTTCCGATTTTTTAATTTAATTCATGGCGACTTTTCCGAAAAAAGGAGGGTGCAAATGTGAAGAAGATGCCATTATAACGAAGCAATTGATACAAATTTCAACAGGGCAGTAGATACCAGTTTCCGGCCGGTGGAAAATATCACCTTCCACCCATTAAAACTAATATTACGTTGGAATGACGTAAGTTGTTAAGATTTATTTTTAATTTTCTTTGGTTTTACTGATGCCTTATTTCAGCCGCATGTAACTGTGTCAGCTATTCAAATGTGTTAGTATAATTCTGAATAACGAATATAAAAAATTAAGATTGAAGAACCCTTATAGATTTTTTATTTGGTTTATTTCGCCATGCAATGTGACCATTAAAATGTGATAAGTATATGTATTAATATGCGTGTAACGGAAGTATTGTTTCTCTGGCGGCATGTTTAGCGCATGGAGGAAGGAAATATTACCTGCATGGTTTAGCGTAGTACTGTATGTCGTTAGGGGATTCTATGATAACCGTGAAGACGCAATTTGTTGATGGATTCTTATGTAACTCGACGAAAAAAACTGAAAGTAGAGAATAAAATGTTTTGATATCTCACTTAATTCTCGAGATATTGTATCTCAAAATTGACGTGGTTAAGTTGAAATGCGGCCTGGAACAGAAGAAAAATTTCTACATTACCAAATTTGATGATGATGTCGTATGTAACTCGAAGAGACAAATCGAAAACAAAGAATATATTTTCTTTCCATATCTCGCTTAGTTCTCGAGATATTGTATCTCAAAATTTAGGTGGTTTGGGTGAAATCTGGCCTGGACCAGAAAAAACAAATTACCAAAACCGCTATATGTACACGGTGGAAATACACTATATGTGGTTTATTTTCTTCCTGGTGGTTGTTGTTAGGTTGAAATACGTCCTGGACCAGAGGAAACTTCACCAAAATCACAGTTATAATTGATTTTCAACATGCTATATCTCGAAAACCAAGAAGATATCAAAAAATTTAATTCTTTATTTTCGATTTGTTTCGTCGAGTTCTACAAGAATTCATCATCAGATTGTGGCGCCACGGTAATGATAGAACTGCCTTTTGTTAGATTGAAATGCAACCTGGATTAGGATAGCAACAGAAACATTTTGTTATTGCGCAAGGCAATAGGAATTATATTATGTTTTATTTTTGTGTTTATTTAAGCGGTTGCTAAGAAATGATTTGCCAGAACACTGAATTTGTTATGATTTAATTTAGCATCCTTCGTTTTCACTGTGGTCATTATTTCAACTGTATGCAGGGGCGTAGCTACTATGGGGCTAGGCGGTTAGGCGGTGCAGTGCACCGGGGCCCTCACGCTCAGGGGGCCCCCGAGCATACCTCAAGGGGCCCCTAAGCGCAGTTTAGAGGGCCCACGAGCCTTCACATCCTCAGTTCAGGGGGCCCCTACCAGCACACAAAGCAAAAATAACGTCGCCCGTCTGGCCTGAGGGCCCAAAATAAACTTTTTGCACCGGGGCCCTTATTGACCTAGCTACGCCACTGACTGTATGTAACCTATATCATCCGTTAACACATCGATCTTCATCGCATTATTAGCGAAGATTGTGGTTAGACTGAAATGCGACCTGCATCAAGTAGACAACTGAAACGTTTCACTACATCACAATGGACGAGAAATTACAGCACATTGAGCTTTATTTCAAAACAATTCTGATTAGGTATGCAAGTAAACAGAAATTAATTGCCAGAATACTCCAAACCCATCATTTTTGACGGGCTTTGTGGCTAGTATATAATAAGCATCATGGGTTATTATATATTAGCAGTTAACATTCGAAATTGAATATACTAACGGTATGTGTAGTAACTAATTGGTAATCAGCAGCTGGTAATATTATTTATTTATTAATGATTGTAAGTACTGTCCCACACCCACTAAACTACAGTATTTTCACAAGCGATCAAAGCTAGCGTATGTAATTTAACCCAACAATAACACTTACAATGCCTGTATCTAATTTGTACAACAAATCTGTGAGGCTCGGATTACGAGAAGAAATTATTATGCAAATTATTCCACTTCGATTTCCAATAACAGGTTCATCAATTCAATAAAATAAATACTCAGCATCTCCCGCCAAGCACTATACTGTTTAAAATTTTCAGAGAAAGGTGGAAACTGATCACTAAGCCCCGGATTTTTAGGTTCTAAAAACCCAAATTTAGGTTTATTCAACTCACGTTTTAGGCTTTTATAGGTTTTTAAAATTCTGATTTAGGAACTTAAACGTTTTTAAGGGAATAAAATTTAAAACACGCAATATATACTGCCATAGTGTTAAAAATATTGTTGACTTTACAGTACAATGTCAAATACTCCTTAAAAACTTCTAACATGTCATTGCTCGATCACATTAAAACTAGCAAAATAAACCACTATTATGTTCAAAATACTTCGTCTTTATTGTTTATGGTAAACAACTCATTAAAACTTCTAATATGACACTGAACAATGAAATATTTTGACAGATTTTCAGGAGTAAATCCTCCTCTCTTTTCCGTTAAATTCTCTTGAATGCGGAAAAACTACGCTTTACGTGACATGTGGTCAGAGGGTGTGAACTTTGTATCAGCGGTTTCCTTAGGATTCCAACGCAATATTCTTGTTTCTTTAGACCACAGAGGACACGGCCTATGTATTCCATCCTCTTGAAATCTGGACTGCGGGCTAAAACAGACTCCTGCTTCTGAGCTATAGACACACCAACTGGTCCAGGAGCCACTTTGGCCCTCACTTCTTGGATGATTTGAGTGCTTCCGTCAACGGTAGAGTACCTCCTTCCAAATTCTTGACTGAAAATTCTGGGTTGTAAAAATTTGCCTTTATATATTTCAAATCCTGTACTTCTGGTACTGAGTGCAACCCTTCCTTTGCATTTACTATAGCAATAGCTTCGCTTTCATCTAATGATTCGATGACCTCCGTGATGCTCTCATAGTTTTCTGCATAATATACTGCGGCTGAGTGCCAGGTCCCCCATCGTGTCACTACTGGCTCGGGAAGGAGGGGTATTGATGGAAGCTTTTCTCTTAAAGTAACGACTCGACTTGGAGCTTTCAGGAATATTTTCTTCACTGAAGGAATTATCTCGTAAACTACAGGGTGCTGTTGGCGAATTTTTTTCAGTTACCTGGTGCATCCTATGAGCTAGACAGGTGACATGGACCATTTGAAGATGGAATGCCTTCAAACACTTCCCTGCTTTTATCATATAAGCTGCACTGTCTGTCACCAACAACGACAACTTATCCTCGTGTTCTGGACCTGGCCACAACAGTTTTGATGCATCCCTTACAGCAATTACCACAGTAGACTGGTTAGTCATTGGAAGTTCTCTGCACATAATGACTTAGGGTATACTACGTCTCTCACATGCGAGCTTGCCCACAACAACGCTATGTATCTGCCGCAGGCATTTGTCGTCTCATCTACACTTAACCAGATGAAGTGGTCAGCAATGTCCACTAGTTCTTCAATGGTTTTCTCTTGCAGCTGGAACGAGCGTGGTGGTGTAACAGATAGCGTTCTGGCCGCGCATTCGGGAGGACGGCGGTTCGAATCCCCGTCCGGGCATCCAAATTTGGGTTTTCCATGGTTTCCCAAATCACTCCAGGCAAATTCCGGGATCCTTCCTTAAAAAGGCCATGGCCGAATTCCTTCCCATTCCTTGCCTCCATCCTTTCCCGTCTCTAGAGACCTCGCTGTTGAGAGACGTAAAGCAGTTAAAAAAAAAAAATACTCCCAGCTGAGCCAAGTAATTCTTTCTTAAAGTGAATTCATCTCATATTTTTCTGTTGCAAAATTCTTCCAAAATGGTTTTCAGGACTGCATTATAGACTGTTGAAACTGGTATATTAGCGGCAGTGAGAACTTCACACAGACGCAGGTGAAACGAATCTTCTGCACCCAGCTTTGAACTTGTAATGAAACTCTGCTTCTGTTCGGAAGCGTTTCTCCTGGTAACATTTGCCAAATAAGTTGCTGAATTCTGATACTGTAGTACGTGGGATCATTTTTCTGCAGTTACTTTTATAGAAAGCAAAAATAAAAATAGTCCACCTGAATATAACACCCCGGATAATACCCAGTTAATAATATGAAATTTCATTCAGCAGTCTAGACTCTGTCACTTTACGTTACTTTAGAAATGAAAACAAATAAAATCTATTTTTTTTAAATTATAAAAGATATATGTATATAACACAAATTAAACTTACTGGTTTCACACATGCTTGACAATATATAATTTTCTCTCATCTGTAGAAAAGTTCTTAGTCGTTCCTAACCACTCTCGCAGGTGACTACTTCTTGAGGATTTCTGTTTAGGCATGATTGCTTTTAATTAAGGAACTAAACTTATGTAGGCCTACACAATATTTTAATTTTTCGTGTTACCACTGAACGATGACGGTATACAACTGTTAATTTTTCAGAAAGGGTTTGCGTACCTGAGATTGTTAATGTTTAACGTGCTATGTTTAAAACTTGCTTTGTCGATTTGTTTCTACTGAATGTAAACCTTTGTAATAAAATGAAGTTACCACACCGCATTGTTACAGCTTTTCTCAATGTTACTGTTAACAATTAGGTTAAAACACATCATTTAATATTGTGGTGAATAGTTATTCCAATTTTAAAATAAGTTCTTCCGTTTTACACGTAAACATAGTTCGTTTACCCTCCAAGTTCGGCTTTACCCCTCGGACTGTTAGGGATCATTCCCATACTGCTCACATTTACAGTGTCTTGGATCTTAGGATTCACATAATAATAGATACAGCTGGTGATGGTGACTGGCCGGATCGCCATGTAACATTAACTTGGATCGATGTAGAATAAGAAAATGAAATTTTTGAGAAGGAAGCAGCCGCCCGTAACCTGTCAATCAGGCACTGTTCCGGCATTTGCCTGGAGGAGAAAAGCGAAACAACGGAATACCATGTCAGAACAGCCGACGGTTGGGTTCGAGCCCATGGCGTATTCCGCGACCCGTACCCCTGAGCTAATCCGGTTGGACATTTGTTTAAGTAACAAAAGTACAGTCGAACTGGATCAATACATCGAATTAGGTTATTTTAGGTTCTAAAAACCGAATTAGGTCATTTTAGGTCATAACATAAAAATTAGGTTAATTTAGGTCCTATTAAATTTATGAATATTATTAGTTTATACGTAAGAGAAAGTTAAAATTTCGAGGATATTAGGTTGGGAACAAAATAGGTTCGAACCTAAGAATCCGGGGCTTAGTTATTAGAACCCAAGAATCTGATGCTCATGCAGAAGAAGGAAGAAAAGACCAATCTGAAATAAAGCTGCCCTTAGTTAACAACCCCCCCCCCCCCTCATCCCAACACCGTTTTTTTTTTTATGTTGGGAATTGATTCTCTTCAAGAGACAGGTTCGACGGTAGAATGATATAGTGACCTGTCATATTATGCCGATTCGGTGTTGTTTGGGACCAATCCTTCGTTACCAAAAACTTTCTATATTCAATTCTGGCAAAGAAATTCTTAATCCTCGCGTACGAAGTCGGGGTTATCAGCTAGTTTAATTATAATCCCAAACATGAAAAATTCTGGCACGTATTTGAGGCTTAATTACTTTGCTCCGGATTAAGCTATAAACCTGACATTTCTGTACTATATAAAAGCAAACAAGTTTAACAAAAGCTTTAAATTTTACTTTGTTCCTATGGTTAGTTTGTAAGTTACTTGTTATTTATTTGAGGTAGTTAAACCAGCGAAAATGCTCAGTGCTAGGCTACGACGCACATTAATTGTTTGCAGAGATTGGGGCATTGTTGGTAATGATATTGCTGATTTTCCTTGTATTTATTCAATGGAAACCCAAACGTGAAACTTTCCGGCACATATTTGCAGGTTAATTGCTTTGTTCTGGATGAATCAGTATGCTCAAACCGTCGAACCTGTCTCATGAAGAGAATTAATTTCCAACATATTTAAAAACAGAAAAACAAAAGAAGGTGCGGGGGTTTGGGGACGTGTGTGAGGGTGGGGGGGAGGGGGTTGTTTAACTAATGGCAGCTTTAATTCAGCTTGGTCTTTTCTTCTTTCTTTAGCATGAGCATCCAATTCTTGGGTTCTAATAACTTTAGCTGCTCATACTCTGCTAGAGCTACACTTTAGGCTAGGTTTACACCCGCAAGGCATGTCAAAAAAGAAGACAAAATAAACTGGTGCCAGAAACTTTCAAGCAGACACAAAATAATAGTAGTGCTGAGAAAATCGAACTCTATATTAAATAATACGATTTGTCTCTAAACGAAATTTAATAACAAATCATACACTAACAAATCGCGCGAGAAGCACAGCTTGAGCAACCGATGTAACATTACAAACCAACACACGTCACCATTCGATAAGTTCTAAAAATTTCGTGAATACAACTGTTATTCATACCGAAAAGAATATTTCCGGTGTCCTTCCTACAGATACATAGTATTTCCTTGTCAAATTCCATCATTATTGGTATAGCCACTAAGTCGTCAAAATGTAACAAAAAGACAGAGACCAATTTCCGCATTTATAATTTGAATACACGGCAGTGCACCCGACACGTCGAGTCAACAGCGGCACTGCCTACCCTTTTCTCGAAGCGATTCGGGCCATTTTTGAACCTCAATTTCTTCGGTCGTATTTATGCTACATGTCTCAAATTTCTGTTATGCATAGATATCAGCAATCTTAGCAAACGTACTACATTTTATTTTGATACTGGTCTTAGTTCGGTTGTTGTTAGGATGCAAACTACTGCGATTTTGTCACTCACTCACTCCCTGACTAATGATCATCAAAACTCTAAGGTTCTCCCGTAGCCGTGGGAAGCTGAAATTTGGTACACAGATAAAATTTTACTCACATACCAACAAACTCGTAAATTTCCATATATCTACCCCTTACCTACCCCTAACGTGAAATCGCTTCCTACCCTAATAACTTTATACACTTCAGATTTAAATTGTAGAGTGAGCTTACTAAGTTCAACTAATGTGTTAAATGTTACTTATTTGCCTTTCTTATTCTGGAAGTTATTGAAATTCAAAATTTTATTTTGACCACGACACCCCGATATCAAAATCCCACTGTACCTCCAGCCATCCCAGAAACAAGTAATTTGGTACACATATATAATTTCACACAAATATCACGAGAAAAGTCTAATATTGGAGTTTTCTCCCGTATTTATTAAATTACAATCCCAAATATGAAAAATTCTGACACATATTTGCGGCTTAATTGCTTTTCTCCCGATGAAGCTACATGGCTGAGAATTTTTTTAAAGAGACAAGCAATTTTAAGTGACATCTTAAATTTTACTTTGGTCTTATGCTTAGTTTGGAAGTTACTAGTAATTTATTTATAGTAGTAGTTAAGCCAGCGGCAATCTGCATTGCTCGGCTACTGGTCACATCAATTGTTTTCAGATATTGGGGCATTGTTGGTAAACGTATATTTATGTCTTAAAATCTGATATGTTCTTATTAACCGATTATCAAGTGGAATCATTACATTTGAGCGGCGATTCAGGATAAGCGATAAACTTACAAAAATAAATGAGATGCCACAAAAACAATTCTTGTAAAAATAGGCCAAGTCTCGTGTTAGTGCAGTGACAAAAAGTTATGAGATCTTCCTCTGAGCCAAGTCTACACTTTTCAGTGTATATTCACTTCACTTTATGAAACAGAATGGTTTCTCTCGGTATCATAGATCGTTTATTTAGGATATGATGACTTGGCCATTATGCATGTCATAATTTGATCTTAAATTGAGGTCATAATATATATACTTGTCAAATGGAAATCTTGGCCTTTACGTATTTATAAGTTTGTGTGCGTTAACTAAAACATGGCATGCATAATGGCCAAGTCATCAGATTTTTTATCCTAAATAAACGATCTATGATACAGAGAAACCATTCTGTTTCATAAAGTGAAGTGAATATACAGGGCGTTCGCCGGAAAACACTACCCTCCCAGTCTGTTGCCGTCGGCAACTTGCTCGGTCAGTGGAACCAGCAACTCGTGCCACACGGCACCGTGAATCACCGCACTGTTTAACACCTCCGCTGCCCCAACAGTGCAGTGACGCAGTATAATGGGACCCTTACATTGTTAAGAACGGTTTCTTTGCATTGTAGCTAGTTTGTGACTTCAGTCTCTTATTAATCAGTGTTGTGAATAAACGTTTCTTTGCGGTTTGGCTGGTTTGGGGCTTCATACTCTTACTAATCTGTACCGTGTTTGAGTGTGAGTAAAATTATGGTACGTTACAGTTTGCAACAAAGAATATTTCTCTACGATACATATGTGAAGAAGAAGTCGTTTAAAAAGTGTCGCAGTAAATTTCGTCGCGAATTTCCTGGCGCTTTACTTCCAGCTAAATCAACAATTCTGCGTCTGGTTAAAAAAGTAAGAGAAACGGGTTCATTTTTTAACAAAGAGACTGTCGGTCAACCGTATTCTAGAGGAGAAAATTGACGACATCATTTTCGACTAGAACAGTCACCCAAAAAATCATTAAGCAGTTAGGGCAGCGTGTGTCTCGAAATATGTTCAGGAGATGTGAAATGTGCATTACACAAGAGGGTCAACACTTCCAGCATCTTTTATAAGGTAAGCTAATGAATTACGTCACATTTAAATGCTTAGCACATACAAGTTTATGAAGTTTATGAAGCGTAATTATTATGAAATAGTCCGCGGCCGACGGTCGAACAATGCCGGAAGCTGACCGCTCGCTCGCCGCGAGCAGTTTCTTCCTTGTAGCGCTAACAGTGGGTTGCGTTTCCCAGCGAACGCCCTGTACAATGAAAAGTGTAGACTTGGCTCAGAGGAAGATCTCATAACTTTTTGTCACTGCACTAACACGAGACTTGGCCTATTTTTACACGAATTGTTTTTGTGGGATTGAGTATTTACCAATACAATGTGCTATTGGTACATCGCTTCACATGAAGGATGTCAACCAGCTGGTTAAAATCTGGGTTACAGATTACTGTTTGAGTCAGCCTCAGAGGGTTTGGGCATCCATAAATTACGTGAGGTCAAATGGGGGAGGGGGGGGTCTGGCGAAATCTCACCAAATCTCACCCAGGGGGAGGGGGGTCTACGGAAATCTCACGTGAAGTTTTGAAATTTTTTTTCGCATAGTAGAGCTAAACAAAAAAAAAAGGTCTACAAATTGCGCGAAAAGCGATTTTAGGGAGGAATTTCGTCGAAAAAACGGATTTTGAAGGGTGAGACCTAAAAAATAATGGGGAGGGGGGGTTCTCACGGACCAGATCTCACCAGAGGGGGGGGGGGGGGGGGTTCGGCCATATCTCACAAAATCTCACCAGAGGGGAGGGGGGTCTAGAAATCCGGAAAAACACCTCACGTAATTTATGGATGCCCCCTTAGTCATAGCACTAGGGGAATTGGAGTATACCAATAAAACTTTTCTCCAAAAGGATTGAAATATGTCGTTTAAGTAGAAATGAAGGAGACTGAATTCTGCACACAAGAGCATTCCGATCCCCTCCTGGGTAAGCAAGTCGCACTGAATTATATCTTTCTGTACATACCAACCTCCAAGACAGGTTATTAAGACCTATCCATGAGGATTCACAACATGCCATGCAGTAGACAACTAAC
>JARYHS010000090.1:0-45410 GCA_031002005.1 Vandiemenella viatica | reverse complement strand
TAAAAATTTAAATTTAAACAAGAGTTTTGGACAATGAGCCCAACAAGTGGCGAGTAAATTCAGCATTTATTTATCATACAACTGTCCACTTACAATTTTCACTTTTCTTTTTTTTAATTCATTTTTAATAAAACTTCGAAAAAGATTGATATATATAGGCTATTATCACATTATTTGTTTTCTTATTATTTGTACTACATCATTCAATAGTGTCCCAGAGAAACACATAATTTGTTGACACTGCTTTTTTAGTTTCAAGTGTTTATGTTCTGTTATATAGTTTTCATAAAAATATAATATGAAATAAAAGAGAGAAACATTCTTATAAATGTCATGTACCGTCAAACGCTAAATAATTAAATAAATAACCACGAAAATAAAGCGAGATTTTCTTCAGTTCTAATAGATATTTGAGCTTTGTTGAGAAAATAACAGGTTACATTATGCCGTGAATCTCCGCTTGAGTCATCCGGAAATTATCTTTTGAGAATTCTCTTGTCACTGCAGAAGCCAGATGAGAGTTTCTTCTTTTCATAAACTCACGTTTGCATAGTTTTATCTAACTCAGCTTCTGTTAAAGTAATAACAATTTTCCAAGCTCGGCATCCCAATCTGATTCAGAAATCAAAAATCGAGTTTTTGTATCGACATGTTTTTGTTTATGCTTTATTGTCGGTTTTTCGCACAACACAATACTTTGTAAACTGCGTTCTAATATGCGCGAGTAACTGCCAGTCTGTGCTGCCCTGCCCTGCTCTGCCACACAGCTCAATGTTCACACAGCCACCAATCTCTGCCATTTCTTCAATTGGCAGTGTTTTTGGGAGTTATTATCCTAGGATATTTTCTCCAATTATTAAGGTAGGTCAATTCTTCTGAGTTGGATGGTCTTTATTTTGGTGCATTAATTTATTAAACTCAATGGTCTTTTATGTCGGTCAGCTGAAATGTCGTACTGGCCGATGTTTTTGACTATTAGATTTTTTGACTTCTGGGAGCTTTTGTAAAAAGATTTTGCCAGCAGCCTGAATCTATCCAAGAGCATAGGCAGTGCAGTAGCCTCGTGTAGGGCATCGCTCGGGAAGTGACGTGGCAAGTGTAGGGCTCTCTTCAATGCCCGATTTTGGATGACTTGTAGCTTTTGTATTTGATTATTTGCGGCGTATGCCCATACAGGGCATGCATATTCCATAATTGGACGGATAAGGGTTGTGTAGATTTTAATTCCAATAGTTGGAGGTAGTCGGCTATTAAAGTTGATGAGTGGGTAGAGTTGCTGTAATCTCGTACTCGCTCGGCATCTGACTTCCTCTATGTGGGCGTGCCACGTTAATCTCCTATCCAGTGTGACCCCTAAATAGCGAACAGTTGTAGACCAGGTGATGTCCTTGCCATTGAGGTGTAGTAGAGGATGTGGTATCACCGGTAGCGCTGGGTCGCATCTACGCGTAAGCATAATGGCTAGCGTTTTAGCAGGATTTATTTCTATTCTCCACCTCCTAGCCCAAGCAAGAGTTTTCTGTAGGACTTCCTGGAGACGACGTGTTACAATAGCTCTGCTTCTGCTGAGAGAGAAATATGCGGTGTCATCTGCGTAGGTCGCAATCTCTACACCAGGGTTATTAGGCACGTCAGCTGTGAACAATGTATAGAGTACTGGTCCGAGAACCGACCCCTAAGGGACACCGGCCCGGATCCGTCTTCTAGTGGAGAAAGCATTGTTGACGCGGACACTGAATGTGTGGCCAGCGAGGTAGCTTCTAATAAGTTTCACATATGGTCCTGGAAACCCCTGCTCATAGAGTTTGAGCAGGAGTCCCGAGTGCTATACCGAGTCGAATGCCCTGGAGATATCAAGTAGAACCAACCCGCAGTATTCCTTGAAGTTAAAGGCTCTGGTGGCTTTCTCGACGACTCTCATGAACTGCTGAGTGGTGGAGTGGCCTTTTCTGAATCCTAGCTGGTGGTTTGGGATGATACTGTTTGCTTCTATGTGGGTGTACAGTCTTTTGAGTAGCAGTCTCTCAAACACTTTACTGACAGCTGGAAGGAGGCCAATAGGCCGGTAGTGTTGAGGAAAGAGTGGGTCCTTACCACTCTTGTGTATACCGACTACTTCTGCGTGCTTCCAGTTGCAGTCTTAGAATTTTATTGAAGATCGCTGTCAGAAATGTTATTGCCTCAGGTGGTAGTTTGCGGAGGAGAAGGTTGTTAACCTTGTCCGGACCTGGAGCCTTGCGGGGAGGGGGGGGGGGAAGTTTAGAAACACAGCTGGCTACTTCCTCAGCAGTGATTGGCTCAATTTCAAACTCGTCCTCCGCATTGAGAAATACTTGTTATCTACGGCGCACTGTATTCAGATGGCGATGATTCACGTTGGTTTGCGCTGGCCGGAAGTTCTTTTCAAAGGTGTCTGCTAAAGCATTAGCCTTATCTTCAGGGCTATATACAAGTCCTCTCTCGCCGTGGAGCGGCGTGAGTCGTTTCCTGTGTCGGGTGAACCTCCTGGTTTGTTTCCAAAGTGATTAATCGTCCAGGATAAGCATAGAGATGCGGGCATCCCATTCCCTATTTCTATGCTCCGTCAGGGAAACCTTTAGCTCCCTCTGTAGGCGGTTTAGAAGTCGTTTTGTAAGGGGGTTCCTGGTTAATCTCCATTCTTTCGCAACCCGATTTTTGTGACGTATTTGCGCCAGAAGTTGAGGCGGAAGTTGCGTGGATGCGTGCTTGGGTGTCTTTAGTGGTGTCGTGGCCGTAGAGGCGTTGCGTACTGCCATTTCAAATTTTTGGATGGCTTCATCGATGTTGCCTGTATCAGCGGCAGCAGTGAATTCATCTTTAAGTAGCTGTTGATAGCGTCTCCATTTGGTTTTATAATAATTGGGCCTGGTTTCTTCCAGTGTTTGCCAGGGTCCGATGTTAATCTCCACCAGCACTGGGCAATGGTCCGACGACAGCCGGTCAATGGTGGAGGCAGCCACAAAGCCGGGAATACCTTTAGTTATGAGTATATCAAGTACGTCCGGTCTTCCTCCAGCGCCGGGATAATGCGTAGGCTCCTCGGGGCCGGTCACACACATGTCGTATCTGTTTGTTAGTCTTCGCAGAGCCTTACCAACCTGGTTAGCAACCCTATTATTCCAGTCAGGGTGCTTGCCATTAAGGTCCCCTCCAATCAGGAGTTTACCTCTGGTGGCAGCTAAATTTATGAAGTCAGCCTCCTCCATTTTTCTACGGGGGGGCCGGTAGGCAGAGGACTACTGTTAGTTTACCATTGGCAGTTACCAGATCGACACCGACGGCTTCTATCTGCTGTAGTGCTGGAATTGTAATTTCGTGGTGAGGGATATTTCTTTTTATGTAGATGGCTACTCCTCCTCCGGCAGTGGGCCTGTCCCGCCGGTAGCAGTCGTAGTTGGCTACGGAGGCACGCATTCCTTGTTTCAGATGTGTCTCGGTCACTAAACACACGTCTACAGTCTGCTCGAGGAGGAACTGCCTGAATTCATGCAGTTGGCTATAAATGCTGGTAGCATTCCAAATGCAAAAAGTGAGAGAGTGCATTGTGTGGCGTCTATCCATCATGATTACAATGAGCGCATTTTGGTGTAGCCAGGGCTTTCGTCATTGCAACGGTCAGGTTTCCAATCTGCTCAGTGAGTGTGGCCATCATTTTCATGATGGACTCTAACATGCAGGTAAGCCTGTTGAAGTAGTCGTTTGAGGAGTCTTCAGTTGCGCCTGTTTGTCTTCTCTGATTGGTATTTGCTGCTCCTGTTATGTTGGTAGTAGTGGGTAGTTCTGTGAGTATTCCATCAGTTGAAGTTGCAGCAGTGCCACAAGTAGAAATTGAGGAAGCGTCGGCTAGAGTGTTAACGTTGGTAGTCAGCGAATTTCCGTCATCTTGTTTCTGACGTTGCTGATTGATTTGTTTCCTTCTTCTTCTGTTTGCCCTCTTACTCGGCTGCGTGGGCTGTGCCTTAGCATTGAGTTGTGTCTTGTTGTTGGTGGTCTTGGAACCTTCTGAGGTATTTTCTCGTTCTTGCTCTGCTGCTTGCGTGATACCAAGCGCTTTACCTATTTGGGTTTGGTTACAGTTTGGAGGTGAATTTTCCTTCTTTGTCAATAATCCTCTTTGTCGATCCCGAGCCCTTTTAAAGGCTGGGCAGCCTTTATAACTTGCCACGTGTCCCCCTCCACAGTTGGAGCATTTGGCTGCATCTTTTCCCTTTTGTGAGGTGCACTGGTTGGTATCATGCATCCCGGCACACTTCACACAAACGGGAGGCATTTTGCAATTCTTTGCAATATGGCCAAAACGCTGGCAGTTGAAACATTGGGAAGGTCCTGCAGTAGCACGAAGCTTCTCAACCTGCACTTTCAGGTGACATATCCTGTCAACTCCGAAGATTGTTCTGTTTTCTGGTATATCGGCCAGAACCACCAGGAACAGCGGCATTGGCACGTTACTACCAGGACGTTTCAGTTGGGTCATCGTCTGTACGGAAAAACCCATCCCTATGAGTTCCTACTTCAAATCATCCGTGGGCAAGGAGAGAGGAATACCCCTGAAGACAACCTTCAGATTTGGGACCGACCCTAATAGGAAGGTATAATACGGGGTTCCTCTTTCCTGAAGCATTCCCGTGGTAGCGATGTAGTCCTCTGTGGTGGTAAAAGTGAACTTAATCTTATCACCACCCGCAGTCTTGGCGGAGAAGTGACTCTTCACGACGGTGTCGACTCTGTCATGGAGTATCTTGTAGTTTTCGTCAATCAAGAATACAATCGGTGGAATGTGTGCCGATCGTCGTTCCGTTGGCCGTTGGGTTGCAGTAGAGTCATTTGGAGGTGGTTCACTCTGCAACGGTTGAAATCTGTTAACTGTTTCCAATGTTGTTTCTTGTTGAGTAGGGGACGGTGTTTTTGCTGTGCGTCGTGGAGACACAAAAACTTCTTCATATTGGTGTTAAATATGTTGAGTCTGGATTTTTCAATTAAAACAAAAAAAAAAATGTGACTAAAGATCCACTCAACATTTCGAGTTAATGTACGGAATATACACAAACAGATGACGGCTGCAAAAAGGGGGGGGGGACGAGGACACTGAACAGCCGCAGAGCTACCAGCTGTTGCTAACACAATACCACAGTGTCGTTTAAGCACAAATGCCAAACACTGCTGTTCTGTTTCTACTTTTAACAATTCTCTGAGGTCTGCAATAACAAATAAAAGTTATAACTAACAAGTAAGGAATTTTGTATTTCCGAACAGATTAGCATTATTTCTTTAAGATTCAAATTAATATGCCACAATAATGCATGTAATAAAATTAATTCGCTACTGCAAATATTGGAGAAGAAGCAGTGTAAGAAACTGTGATCTACTTGTCATAATATAAACAGAACGTGGTGGTGAGCGGTAACGCTCTGGCCTCGCATTCCTGAAGGCTCGGGTTCGAATACCCGTACAGACATTGAGATTTGTGTTTTTCATAGTTACCAAAATCAATGCAGGTTAATGCCATGATGGTTCCTTCAAAAGGCCATGCCCATTCCTTGTCTTATACCCTTTCCAACATCTAACGACCAAAAAAGTTAGGGAGCACGCTGGAGTAGACCAATGTTCAGTGCAATTGTGATGTTTCTGATCAACTTTAATAGATACTGTCTATTATTTTGTCAGAAAGGCTCTGTGTCCAATATAGTCGAAGAATTTGCGAAATTTACGAAAAATCTGTCTGAAATAATACAATATTAGGATAAAATACAATTCAAGCCAAAGCATATAATAGACTTAGCTATTGTTTTAAACAATGAAAATTTTCACCTGTATTACGAAGTTACGTAATGCCTGCGGAAATAACACACAAAACCTGCGATGTAAAAACAAACGAACTGTTGACTCATAAAGAACAGAATATTTTCTTATGGCTTTACGCCTCGTCGACTTCGAGGTCATTAGAGGAGGGAAATGACAGGATGCAAGGAATGGGAAGGGATTCGGCCATGGCCTTTTAAAGGAAGCATCGCGGCATTCGGCTGGAGTGATTTGGGGTAACCATATCTGGCTGCCCGGGCGGGGATTCGAACCTACACATCCTCCCGAATGCGAGCGAAAGCTGAAAGACATTGTGACGTCACCACATATTTGCTCCAGGCTGTTGTTTAGTGAGCTTTTGTGGATACATTAATCAAGCTCAATGTATCCGCTAAACTTAGCAACACCTGCAGTATTTACTGACATGAAATGTTTACGGGTCTTAATAATGAAATTAACATGTGATAAAGTTTTGTGTTGTGAATGTCCAGATACTAGGGCTCTGCGTGGTTCGTATTCCACGTTAAACGGTGGGTCCCGTGCACACGGTAGTATTACCAGGTTAGAGCTTCTCGCCAGGTCTCTGAAACCACACTGATTTTATTTTTTTTACTAAGAAATTCCGTCAATTACAAGGCGTCTTTAGTTGTTTGCCTAGTTCTTACTAGGTAGTGAAATGATTTGAAGGTTTGATGCTTACTTTCCCAGCTGAGTATCTGCTGTATTTTTCTGATGTGTTTGAGGGTCAGTGACGTCACTAACCGTCCCGAGACTGTCGAGCGACCGAGCGTGGTGTGAGCGGTAGCGCTCTGGCCTCGCATTCTGGAGGACGCGGGTTCGAATCCACGTCCAGGCATCCAGATTTAAGTTTCCCCAAATCACTCCAGGTGAATGCTATGATGGTTCCTTGAAAAGACCGTTGCCGAATTCCTTTCCGTCCCTTGCCACAGTCCCATCCCATCTCTTATGACCTTGATATTGTAGTAAGACAGCGTAATCTACCAATGAATATATAGATGTATTCATATTTATTATTCAGATTAAATATAAGTATTCATTAACTGTAAATGTATTAGGGCTATTAAAATCATGGATAGTTGTTATTGTATTTTATCAATGTCAAATTGTTAATGTAAAGGAGCAAACGATGAAAAACGCTAGCGTTCAGTGGAAAATTAAAACATTCAAATAGTAGACAAAGCCTGCCTGGCGACGGTCAGTCGTGGGGGACCAATAGCGGGTCCAGTGGAGAACGGAATCATCCCGTTAGCCGGACCAAAGGGGCAACGCACGCTCGGCTCAGACGCTAGGGGATGCGAGGTCAGCCGCGCTGCGCGCGCGGAAACACAAGCGACGAATAACCGGCGCTTGCCCACTCACGTGATTTTGGCGTACGCTGATCCACCAATAGTGTACCGCTATGGGGTGCACAAATGTTAAAGCAAAGCCTCTTTTCCATGTCACGCGATCGCTGCACTGGGAAGAAGGAAAGCTTGCTTTGCTGGGCGACAAGAAGGACCCCATGGCGTCAATTGCTGCGGGACGTCCTACCGATCGAATGTGGTCCGATACACTTGCTGCCTGGTCGTCTTGCTGGTTGGATGTGGGCCAACACCGAGGGTACTATCTCGTTGGGATTGACCTACGCACCTGCACGAATAAGCTATCTGTGAGCTCGCTACCCGACGGTGGCATATCATGCCGCGATCATCACGCAGCTACGACGACATGGTAATGTACCCCGACGCCAGGTCAAGGTTCCAAGGTTTCTAACGAGGCTTTACCGACCCGAAAGCGACTCCTGGGAGTAGGATCTCTGCTCTAACTTTGATATGTTCTTGACCTAGCTGGCTGGCATTTCATTTTCATCTAAAAAATGAACTTTAAAATCCTTTTGTTCATTTTCAACTTGAATCAAATAATGTTATTTTCATTTTAATTGGCGCCCTGGGAATTTTTATATTGTGTTTAACGTCTATTTGCTGGCTTGCAATGCCATGATGTTGCAAATTCATACCTGTAATCTTGATATATTTAATTTCATTTGATGTTTGCATTTATCAAGAAAAGTCTGGGAATTGCTTGCTTGGTTTGCATTGCATTTTGTTTAATATTAAATTTAAATGTACCCAGTAACGTAAAAGCCATAAGACCCAATAAATTCAAAATTTTATTAACCTGTAATTTACAGAATTTCGAGATTCTGGCTAACCAGATAAACAGAATTAATATCCATCTCGATAAATTAAAAGTAGTGGTGCCCCACCCCCCTTTCTCAACCAAGGTACTACCACAATATCTACGAGGTGTAAAACAGTGAGCAAAAGAACTCTGTTCTGGTCTACTGCATTCGAGGGAAGTGCAAATACTGCAGCAATTTCCTGTACCTGATTCGTAACGGAGGTATCAGTGCAGAGGACGGAACGCAATATGTCTCCTAAGATATTAGCCTACAGTTAGAATCAGACTGGTCAGCGATTGAACCAGATAGGCAGCCTACAACTAAGACAGTAGCTAATTTGTCGGATTCATAATATACTCTAGTCAGAAGGCAGAGCAATCTGAGGCAGTCGACGTCGATGTCTTTAGAGACTGGTAAGGACTGGGGGAAAGGAATTCGGCCAAAGTCTTTTTTTTAATGATCCACCGCAGCGAAAAGTCGAAATCTGGATGGTCTCACCTGTATTCGAACCCGCGTCCTCCGAGATGTTAGCGCTCACCCCCTCCATCCCTTCCCCCTCCATCGCTTCCCCCCATTCCTTCCCCCCATACCTTCCCCCCGCTTGGTCCGTGTAATATACATACACACGTCCATATCAATAACGGAAGTTGAAAAAGAACAGAAAACAATTTCGGGAAACGCTACATGTGACATTTAAACAGTTCCCAAATTCGCGATGAAATGACACGTCTCCATTGATTTTATTTCCGCGGAATCCAGAGGGCACAAGAGTTAAACTGCAGCTCTGAGTATATGGTCACAATATTAACGTACAGAAATATTAGCTTTACTGTAGCAATGCTTATTTCAATAACAGTTACTGCTTTTCTGGTTAATACAAATGAGTTATTCGCATCATTGCTGCTATATTACAAGATAAAACATCTCCAATGATTGTTCTAAAAGCACTACACGCATATACTGTATTATAATAAAAATTTCAGATTTGGTTATGGAATTGAGTTATAAATTAGTGTGTTAAAATTGATTTTACATGCAAAACATACAATGAATTTCTGCGCTTTTCGCTTCTTACCCCAACTGTTTGCCGTTAAAGAATATCTCAAATTTGAATTAAACCAAATTTATTTATATTTTTACGTTATGTAGGTTCACTTATTCGATATGAAAGCTGTTTTATGTTTGATAAGGTGTGTACCGTGTCACTGTCATCAATAAAAAAAATTTGTGATTTAACAAACATTTTTCATTAGTTACAATTTTTATATCCTTGAAAATACAAATAATTCACGGGATGGGCCATTACTTTATTTACAGTTAAACCCAGTGAGGCCATGGAGGAAGGTAATATATGGAGACGACGAAAGAGACCTTCACCGCGCATTGAAGTGAAGCAGGGCGGAGGAGGAGTGGGGGGCATGGCCGGAGTGGTGGGGGCATGGCCGCTTCCATACAGACACGGGGAATATGTACAAAAACCTCAAGGGGACTCTAGGATAAACGTGACGCCGCAATCTGGTGATGGATTATTATGCAACTCGATGAGACAAATAAGAAATGAAGAATAAAACTTTTTGATATTCTGCTTACTTTTAGAGATATTCTGTCTCAAACGTGAAATGTTTTTGGTTGAAATTCAGAAGAAAAAATTGGTCAAAGTCAAATTTGATGACAGATTCTTATTTAAAAAGACGAGACAGATAAAAAATAAAGAATAAAATTTTTCGATATTTCGCCTAGTTCTAGAGATATACTGTATCAAAAGTAAGGTGTCTTCAGTTGAAATACAGAAGAAAAATTTCACAAAAGTCAAATTTAATGATTGATTCTTATGTAACACAACGAGACAAATCGAAAATAAAGAATAAAATTTTTCGATATCATGCTTAGTTTTCTGGATATACTGGGATTGGGTTAATATGCGGCCTGGACTAAAGATTAATTCTGCCAAAGCCACAATGAATTACATGGTGGACATGCAGAATGGATATTTCAGTTTTTTTTACTACCACTTGTGGTTAGGTTGAAATGAGGCCTACACTAGAATAAAAATAGTTATTTTGTTACCATACATCGTAAGCTTAATTGGGAATAGCTGGAAGTGGAAGTAGTTTCCATTGCGATACACGTTTTGTCACTAACTTGGTTCTCATGAAATTACTAACAGTAATAGATAAATTCTTTGACCCTTATGGAACAACAAAACAATTCTGATAGAGACTGCATTTAGACCTAACCACAATCTCCTTTAAATCGCCACTACAGAATCAAACTATGTAGACATACCCACACATGCGTATTTGAATCGCAAACTGTATTTGCGGTAACAACATCGTTTGCTTCATCAGGATTCCTAGATTGCATAGCATAATTTAAGACATTTAATTTCATCATTCACTGTCCATATAAACTGCAACGTGACGAAAGAAAGCACAATACTAAATTCACTGAATTGTGATGGAAAACACACCCCTTTAAATCTCTTTTTCAACACTCGTTAAAAAGTAATGCTAGTATATTATGTGCAAAATAGCAAGGTATGCTGATTTTCTACACTACACCAACAAAAATTTTAGAACAAATTCATCCCATTGAGAGCTATGACTAAATATTTATAGACAGGCAGCGAAGTTTTCAATTCGTACCGCCCACTTTAACAACGATAATTAGAATTCAACTTACTTATGAAATGATTTTTCAGGTTCTTTCCTCTCTTGCCTATTTGTGCAACCGTATGCAACGCAAGATGGCATTATGAAACACTTACAAACATTACAAAATGAAATAATCACAGCATCTAACACAATGTGAACATCCCATTTGTTTGGAAGCGCTATATCGCCGCTGCCACCACTGCGCATGCGCGAGAGTTTAGTGCCTGCTTCACAGATTTAACGTCACTTCTCTTCCATATATTTCCTTCCTCCATGAGTGAGGCATGCAACACGTGATAGCTGGGGGGGGGGGGGGTGAGCATACTAAATGAAACAGCCAGGACGCTTATTATCAGCAAAGCTGAATTTTCTTTAATTTCGACAACTTTGCTGATAATACTTGACGATAGATATGATGTACTTAAAACTATGAAATTTTCAAAGTGATTATAGGACCAATATTAGTGAATATCATCTTCACACTTCCAAAGAAAGCACAAGCAGACAAATGTGAGAATTATTACACCATTAGTCTAACATCACAAGCTTCAAAATTACTGACCAGAATAATATACAGAATGATCGAAAGGGTAGTAGAAGAGATAGTAGGTGAAGATCAGATTGGGTTTAGGAAAAATCGAGGTACAACGGAAGCAATTCTGTCTTTAAGATTAATACTTGACGAGCGGATCAAGAAAAACAAAGATACTTTTATGGCATTTGTTGATTTAGAAAAAGCTTTTGATAATATTAGGTGGGACAAGATGTTCAAAATTTTAAAGAAGTCAGGTCTAAAGTATCGAGGTAGAAGAATACTCTATAAACTATATAAGAATCAAGTGGCTATAATAAAAGTAGAGAATCATGAGAGACATGCATCAGTTACAAAGGGTGTGAGACAAGGTGGTAGTCTATCCCCGTTAATATTCAACTTGTATGTAGAAGAAGCAATGAAGAAGGTCAAAGAAAAATTTCCATGTGGCATAAGTTTTCAGGGAGAAAAAATCAGTATGCTACGATTTGCTGATGACATTGTCTTGTTAGCAGAGAGGGCTGAGGATATTGAGAAGTTATTGTATGGCATGAACAAAATACTGAAGGAAGATAAATCAAAGTAAGACAAAAGTTATGAAATGTAGCAGAAATGATACCAATACCAGCAGATTAAATATAAAAATAGGATCGGATACAATAGGAGAAGTAAGTGAGTTTTGTTACTTGGGTAACAAAATTACAACCGATGGCCGAAGCAGGAATGATGTTGAAAGCAGAATAGCACTAACAAAAAGAGCCTTCATGAAAAAGAAAAACCTTTTAGTTTCAAATATTGATCTAGGAATTAGAAAAGAACTTTTTAAAACTCTATGTGTGGAGCACAGTACTTTACGGTAGTGAAGCATGGACTTTAGGAATACCGGAAAGAAAGAAACTTGAAGCATTTGAAATGTCGTGCTACAGAAGAATGCTGAAAATTAGGTGGACAGACAAAGTAAGAAATGAACGAGTTTTGGAAATGATTGGTGAGAAAAGAAGTTTATGGAAGAAGCTTACAGCAAGAAGAGACAGGCTTGGTAGGTCATATTTTGAGACATGCTGGATTGGTTAATTTGTTAGTGGAGGGAACAGTCGAAGGTAAGAAGTGTAGAGGTAGACAGAGATTATAATATATGAAGCAGATAATTGAGGACGTGGGTTGTAAGGGGTATGTAGAAATGAAGAGGTTAGCACAGGATGGGAAGGGATGGAGGATTGCATCAAACCAGTCTAAAGACTGACGACAGCAAAAAAAAAAAAAAAAAAAAAAAAAAAAAAAAAAAAAAAAAAAAAAATTAGTGATTTGAAATACGCTAACAGATTGAGGCTGGCTGAGGGGAGAAAGGCAGGGAGCGGAACAGCCGCAGGGTTACCAACTGTCCAACTGTTGCTAACACAATCAGAGACCGTTGCTTATACACAAATGGCAAACAGTGCTGATCTGTTTCTACTTTTTTTTTTTAGGTCTGCAATAACAAAATAATAATAATTAAGAAACCAACAAGTTATGAATTCTGTAGTTCCAAACTGATTTGTATTATTTAATTAGAATTAAAATTGATATT
Organism: Vandiemenella viatica; assembly: GCA_031002005.1. Taxonomy (NCBI): domain Eukaryota; kingdom Metazoa; phylum Arthropoda; class Insecta; order Orthoptera; family Morabidae; genus Vandiemenella; species Vandiemenella viatica. Next base: position 32,655 of record JARYHS010000090.1, on the reverse strand, counting down.
CCATAACGCTGGATCCAGAAAATTAATTCGTTTCAGATGAAAGTGAGTCCAATTAATTGAGGCAGATGCTGTATTAATAAATGTTCTTAACACAGTGGTAATTATTGTTCCGTTATTAAACGTGAAAACTGGAATGAATGGATAATCCTGCAACCACAGATAGGTCACATGATCACATCATATCCTACTATACGACAAAATTTTACTTTGGTAAATATCACCATTTTCGAGATGTTGATTTTTTTCTTCGAAAAATGTTAGTTTTTTTTTAGTTTATTCCATGCCATTACTACAAATTAAGACATTTTTGAGCCCTGTTAACGAAATAAAAAATATTACTTGCATTTATTCTATTATTTGTAACCACACCATAGAAAAAAACTTTTTTTTAAATCACTTATCATCATTTTTTTACTCCATGTTTAAAATGCACAATGGTCTCTTTAGCAGATTGAACTTACCATACAACAATCAACTTAAAAGAAGTATAAAATAATTATACCATTAAAGATTTTTTTTAAAAAAAGGTAAGAACATTGTTTTAGATGACTCAAATAGTTGAGTTAATTAAAAAAAAAAAAAAAAAAAAAAAAAACAGGGTTCAAAAAGTCTGAATTCGTAGAAATGGCATGAAATAAAGTGAAAAAAGTCACATGTTTCGTAAAAATATTTAAAAAATTAAATATTTCGAAAATGGTGAGAGTTTTACTAAATTAAAAATTTGTCTATAGTAGGGCATGATGTGCGGTTTCAGGATTATGCTTTCATTCCTAGACACCCTATGTTAGTGATGTATTTAGTATTTTAGTCACGTGATCAGCTGTAATGCCGATACGAAAAGTAATCCAATATGGAATTGGTTTTTACATGCACTGAACTTTCTCCTGAGCGAGGCGACACGGGGATACAAGAAACTCAGTCGGAGCGATGTGACGCCGTGTTGCCAACTGTTGCTAATGAAATCTCAGCCGCGTATGCTAGCATATATTGCAAACTCTGCATATCGATGCAACCTATTCTCCAAAGTAGACAAACGGTGACGCAGGAGCTTCACGGGACATCGTTAGTTCAAACTGACGCAAATTTTACAGCTCTAACATCCGTCTTAAATTCGAGAGGTGCATTGTGGGCGTTGTATGGTTTGGCGCTATTTTGTGTGGTAGATGCGAAGTGTTAAGAGAAAGTGAACCGGATGCTGTTTTTATAAAATGAACAGTGACTTGTGAGAAAAGCATGTCTCGCGAGATGAAGAACGTAGCGAACGCTAAGCCAGTATTGGGCCACTCTCATACTAAACAAGGCTTATGACAATGTCATTAACCAAAACAAATAATGTTTACTGTCCATGATAGTGCTTAAAAACATGATCAACATACAGTAAAACATAAAAGAGGATATTTGTTTACTAGGAGAGCAACAGGTGGTCAGCATTCGGGGCAAACAGCTGAGCGCACCAATACAAACACAGCAGGGATGTTGTGTCTGGTTTAGTAGCTGCGGTTTGCGTCTTAGTTTCGTTACAAGCATCGTTATTACTCATAATTAGGCGAAAATTTGTATCTAATCTCGAGAGACTTCCAGTTAGATGATGGGTTTCGAACTAACTGGATGCATAATATAGTAACACGTCATCATAATGCCGTTTATTTTATACTGTAGATGGTAATACTTCACATGCAGAGTATACAGCAGCAGGGGGAATAAGCGGCACTATCAGGCAACAGGTCGCGGGTTCAATACCCAACAACACATCTTATTCCCTACATGCATTTCTTTTCAATACTGTGTGGTACTTGTTGAATAATTAAAGATTTAGTTATACACAAAGTTTCCGTAATATGAACTCATTTTTCTGCAGAGATTTGACTTATTTTTCGGTGAAAAGCACTTAAAAAAATAAATCATTTTCACATTGAAAATATTATAAAGTCCTTCTACTGGCACACACTTCATAGGGAAACACATGAGAAGATTTTCATTTATGGATTATAGTGTTACCCTATAAATTTTACTTCAGACCTGACATTTTGTCACGTCAGACTACTCTGGTAGCTGTTCTGACGCTCTTTGCAGACTACTTATTAATATTTTGCCGTGGCGATTAAAATACACAAAGCGTGGCTGACAGATTCTTGACTTGGTATAAATGAAGCCATAATCAATTTCGGCTGATTGTTGATTCGTGCATTGTTCAGGTTAGCACTGCGCTACACGATGGAGTTTTATCCAGACATATTACCGCCACTTCACTACAATCTAATCCAGCTTATTTCCACCTTTCTTGGCCGATGTATCATTCCTGATTATTTTTCTGAATGGATCTTGAATTGTTACAAAATTAAAAGCACCGAGCGTGTTGGTCGGTAACACTCTGGCCTCGCATTCGGGAGGATGCGGTTTCGAGTCCCCGTTCGGGCACCCAGAATTTGGTTTTCCGTGGTTTACCCAAATCACTCCACGCGAATGAATGCCGAGATACTTCATCCAAAAAGGCATGACCGAATTCCTTCCCGTTCTTTGACCCCAGCCCCGTCCCGCCTCTAATGACCTTGACATTGACGAGGCGTGAAGCCATAAGAAAAAGCATCTGTTTTCAATTAATATAGTGCGTTAAGAAAATATCGTTGTCTGTCAGTGAGTACTGTTTTATTTGTATATGCCATTGTGCTGTTATGTGAGTAGCATCGCGAATTATTCTCTGAGAACAAGTCAGGGTGCTTGACCCTTTCAAACACTCACAGGATAACTTCTTTTTTGTTCTTATGGTTTTACGCCTCGTTGACGTCGAGGCCGTCATTAGAGGCAGGAAACGAGCTGAGAAAAGTAACGAGAAGGAATTCGCTTATGGTTTTATTGAACGTGTGGTTCGACTGAAGTGATTTAGGGAAACCATGGAAAATCCAGATCTGGATGGCCGGACAGATATTACTGAATGGAAGGCCAGAGCATTAAAGACATTATTAAATACACTCGAAGTGTGAAGTATGGATGTTCATGGAGATGTGATGGATTTAAACTTCGCATCGATGTTTCACGATGCATCGAATAAAAACATCGATGTTTTCGATGCATCGAATAAGAATATCAGTGTATATATTTATCAGTTAATAATGGTAAGAAAAGTAGAAACGTAAGTCAAACGTTAGGAAAGTAGAAAAATTAGACATTTATTTGAATCATATTTTCGATTAGTCTTTTACAAAGGCAGTTTTGGAGAATTTGGGATTTATAAATTAGAAATCCGATTAGATCGATAAAATATAAGGAAATAGAAGAAACAGTTAAAGAGAGGCAGTATTGGGGATTCTAATCTAATTCGAATTTTGAATTCCCAATATTACTTATCTAAAATATGCATTAATAATATTTTATTAACACAATTTTTTTTTTTTTTTTTTTTTTTTTTTTTTTTTTTTTTTTTTTTTTTTTACTTATTGCTTTTTGCCTCGTCGACTGCTAAGGTCATTAGAGGCGGGATGGGACTGGGGACAAGGAACTGGAAGTAAATCGGCCATGGCCTTTTAGATGGAAGCATCCCGGCATTCGCCTGGTGTGATTTGAGGAAACCGTGAAAACCCAAATCTGGATGCCCGGATGGGTATTCGAACCACACACTTTCCTTGGATTCTGTTATCAGGTTGATTTAAAGCTTGTGCAGCTTTCGAAAGAAGTCTTCCTGACGGTACTGAGCTGGCTACCACAGTTTAATATTATAAGTCGTTTTGGAATCTGTTTTTTATAACTGGACCATACTTCTAACGGATTTTCCCTAAGCCAGCCAGGCGGGGTCCTCAAGTAGACAGACAGCTCATCAGAAACACTTTATTCGCTCCTGTTTGATATCCAGTTTCGATGGACTTGTTTGTGATGATCGCTCCAAATACTGAAATCTTCCAATGTTTTGTCCGAACTATCTGTAACAGATTCTGTTCGCTTTTCTTCCAGGTCCCTCTTCATCGTATCTTTGATCTTTTGAACAACATTTGCACAATCCATTGGGTCTTCAAAATGTAGTTATTTGAGCCGTGGGTTCAATAAGGTAGCGATAGCTAAGGACTAGACTTGTTCAATAGCATCCATCAGTTATTAATTTTTCAGGATGAGCTTATGTACTTTTATCACTAAGGGTTCATAAGTTCAATTGCTTTGCGTTTTGAGAGCATGTAGTGCAGTAAAGGTAATATTTTACTGCTGGTTTAATATTTATCCCCAAATATTTCTTTAGTTGCAGCTGAAGCCATTATTAGATCACTTTTTATGATCTCACTAGCTACAAAGCCCGTCAAAAATGACGGGTTTAACGGACTGTTCTGGCAATTGATTTCCTTTTAGTTGCTTACATAAAATAAAGCTCAATATGCTGTAATTTCTCGTCCCTTGTGATGTAGCAAAAGTTTCAGTTGTCAATTTGGTCCAGGTTGCGTTTCAGACTAACTACAATCTTCGCCAATATAGTTGGGCTTCATTCACACGCGAATTAATACATTTCCTGTATCGCATGTCAATGTCATCATGCATCGATACCGATCATGCATCATGCGATACGAACTTGATCCAAAATCTTCACAGTTTCTTACAACTTTCTTATTGTTTATGACGAAGACCGATATTTTAACGCCTGGAACAGTTTACATCCGGCTGAAATAATGACCCCAGTGAAAACAAAGGATGCTAAAAATAAATCTTAACAACTTGCGTTATGTCATGTAATATTAGTTTCAATTGTGGTTTAAGTTGCATGGATCGCAAACAATTTGGAACTTCTTTCATTCAAACCAAATAATGATATCACTAAAAGAGAAGCAACTAATAATGAATATGACAATTTAAACAAAATTCATACTTTTCTTTCAGAGTTGTAGCAATTCATTTCTTAGCTATTGTTGAAATAAATTGAATTGTTATAAAATAAATGCAATTCCTATTGCCTGGCCTTGTAACAAAAGGTTTCGGTAGCTATCCTGGTCCAGGATGCATTTTAAAACTAACCACATACGGGATTCATTGTCCCATCCCGAAGGGCCTCATAGGATGTGAAGCGTCTCTGGGATTTGGGGGACACGGGTTCGTACCGCCACGCCGTTAGGTATTTTTGATTGATTAACACCTGGTTCTCGTCGAGCGAGCGGTAACCCGTCGGGAACCAGGGAAGATAGAGAATTGAAATCTGATGGTAACACTGAATGCAAAAACAAGCTATGCACAACAATTGGTTTTAATTAGTGACCTTTAGATACATACAAGTCCTAGGGTAGCAGGTTATGCCTGCCCTTCCTTATCAGGTATTGATATATAAAGTAACTGAGGGAAACTCAGTTCCCTACTCTCTTAGTAGATTTACACTAAACAGAAAGGATGTAGCTAAGGGAAGCAAAGTTCTACACTCCCTTAGAACACTTAGAAAATAACATGGATGCACAAGAAATGTTACTAAGAGAACAAAAGTTCTATACTCTCTTAGAACACTTAGAAATATAACAGAATGCAGAAGTAATGTTGCTAAGAGAAACAAAGTCCTTACAAAGTCCTATACTCTGTTAGAATACTTAGAAATATAACAGAACGAAATTGCTACTTAACTGTAAGTATTTAGATGGCCGGCTGAGACCTCAAGAAAGACTGAAACACCCACTGTGGTGTAAATACCAAGTTCAGAGTTGGCGCCTTGGCTAGCGGCTAAGTCCAGATGGCTGATGTGAAATAATGCTCAACTATTCCCTGTGTTGGCTACTGGTGTCGGAGTTCTTCTTGCTGATGTGGAGTCTGTTGGTCACTCTGCTGTCACTAGGTTTTGGCCCAGTTTATATATGGTTGTGTGAAACGATTTCTCCGAGATGTCTTCACAAGGGGTTGCTGCTGCGCTCTCACTTTCTACCGGAGTAGACTCTCGCTTTCTGGCGGAGGTAAGCCGGACTTGCAGTGAAGGAACTAATGCAGCGCCGTAATTATTATAAATATGAGAAGGTTGTGTCGTGGAACTAATATCGCAGATATTACACGTCCCCCTCCCGAAGAATTGGTGCAACGACTAACTAATTGCAGCAATTGCAATGTTGATCATGAAGGTTCAGCAGGGTGTATGACGCTAATTATAATGCAAGGGGCTAGAACTACACCAGTGACAATTGGGTGAAAATTAAAATAAGAATCTAATTATAAACCAATCATCTAAAATTACACCCGTGTTAATTGGGTGACCTTAAGATAAGAATCTAATTATAACGCAAATGGTCTAAACTACACCTGTTACAGTTAGGTGACCCTATCATTTGTCGATGCGCATGGTGAGGCAGGCGTCTAGAGTTTTGGAGACAGCAACTTGTCCTTCGCCCGAGCTGGGTACTCTTGTGAAGATGTCCTGCTCGTGGCTGGAATTGAGTGATGGTGCCGGGTCGTGATTCTGGATTCGCGGCCTTCATTTATGATGGTGTTTGGATACATATTTTTCGACAGCAGTCTCTATTGAAGTAGCGACTTAATCATCTGCAACAATCCTAGAAAAACTTACAATATCTGATACAACAACAGAAAATACATATGGTTATGATTACAGAGCTGGCGTATGCCATAATGGAAGTACTTAGGATAAATGGAGTTTTCATGGTCTGTTCTTTTCGTTGGATCTCCAATTCAAGATCGGAAAGTTTGTGTCCTGCGATTTTAAATCGTCTAACTGCATAGCAGTCTTTTCCATTGAAAGGTTTACTAATAGGTTTGAAATATTGGGTTTCACCATTAGTAGTGATGCAACAATCTGTATCCATACTCAGATTCGGAACAATGTGCATACTGGTTTTATTGGTTTGAATTACTCATAGACTCACAAACATGTCTTAGAATGTATAGATTCTGAATATAAAGGTGAGCAAAACTTAAGAATCAAGGAATTAGAATATCCAACTCAAAGTAAAACTATAAAGTGATTCTTATAGGTCATTTTCAAATAACTATATTCTAGTTTATACTTATACAGACTACTGGTATAATAATAACATATCTTCAGCAATTGTAGTAAACAATTTGCTGCATGGTTCATAATGGTATGTCAGTTGCTCCAATTGATTTACATTTTCTTTTTACATTTTAAAATAACTTACATAATAATACTATACTCTGCAACCTTTTCTCTCTCTGCTACTCTCTGTAGAACTCAATTACTGGACAAAACTAATTACTAAACATTTATGACCATTTAACAAAATGAAATAAATTATACTGATTCGTATAACAGTCTCAAATACTCTGAATGTAATACCTGTCAGTAATGATAAATACAAGAATTAAACGTCATTTATAAAATAATTGTATCAATATAAAAAATACTGAATATGAACAAATATTACCTTGTTCAGGGATAAAACACTTTGTCATTGTCAAAGATGAATTCAATTGCCTGTCAGGCAAAAATTATGCCAAACTACAAATGTGTCATTTTTCGTGAATTCTATTCTAGGATTTTAGAACATCTTGTGGATAAAGTAAACATTTTATCTGCAATAATAAAGCTCTCACTGTCCAGAACTATTCACTCTCTTATAGAATTTTTCATATTAATCAGATTTGTCTTGACATTGAAGCACAGATAAATTTGCTTTTATATATACTGCACAAATACCGAGCTATAAAAATTAGCATGAAGATTATTTTGATAAGAGTTTTTCTGTGAATACATTTCTTATAAATTCAGTACACAAGTCCTCTTAAAATGATATCGGTGGATGCTCTTGTTTAACACATGATTGTTAATCATTCAGCCTTAGGGAGTAGGAATGAGCAACGTTGTGAGTCAATAGACTGTACCTACTATTTTCTTAACACAATCCTCGGGTATTTCCCGTGCAGGTTGAAGCATTTTAGCTTCACATTCCTCATGATCATAGGTGGACAGTAATACGAAAGTTTGTCTGCAAATACTGCTGTCTGAATCTAAGATTTTTACATTCAAGATGGTTTAGGTTTAACTTAGCATAAGGTCGTTTAGAATCATTAATTAGCAAAAGCTCGGTTTCTGGTTGAATATACATGTAACTACTGGAATTTAGTTTAGGTAAGGGGATAACCCGGTATAGATTGTAAATATTGTTATCAATAAGGGGTACATGAATTACATATCCTAGAGTTACAGAATTTATATTTAAGTCTATTGTCATAAATATTAAAGATCCATAAGCTTCAATTAAAGGAACAAGAAACTTGAAGTACTTTAAGTCATTACGAAAACTTACAAACAGTTCACAAATCGAACTGAGTTAAATTCATTACGTGTGATTCTAAAATAATTATAGCATCTAATAATCTTTTCAAAAAATTTTAATAACTAACATTACTGCTATTCTCCTTAAATAAAATTGTTATTCACATAATTGGCAACATCTCGTAATTCTATCATTCCGTCGCTTCGTCATTCTGTCGGCTAAAACCTTTTTCGTTTCGTGCTTCTCCTTTAATTGTAAAGTGGTACTAACTACTGTTACTTGTCTGCTATTTAATGTCAATAAATTCATCTTTTATCTTTGTTTCTTTCCCAGAAGTTAAAGAATCCGCACGTCTTACGTTTTACGTTACTCCTACTTTGTTAATTGAATGTTAAGCTATGGACTTCCTTTATTCTGTTTGTATGTTATTTTATTACTAGAGTTGAAATCAAATAATTTATTTCCACAAAAGTCAATGGATAAATGTGCATAAGTTTCGGCCTGTGAAAGTTTACTCATTAGGACATCTAGTCCAATATAATTTACAATTTTTCTATGTAGTAGTACATACCTCAGCTGTACATGTATTACTATAGTACAGGCGAGGTGGTGATTGTATTTTATGGGTTTGAACGTCCTCTCCTGCGTAGCATGTGAATACTAAAACATTCAACACCCAACATATCTCAACTTCAAAATTCCTTTTAAACTATTTGCATGGATGTTTACTAATTACTTCAGGATCCTTAGTTTCTGATAGGTCAGCTTACTCACTATGAGTATAATTTTCTCTTCTAACGGATTTGTCTTCCTTCAAATGTACTAATTTGGATTTTGAATCTTATCATAATAACTTTCGTTTATTCCTTAAGTCGATGATAACTGTTGCTGTGATAATTTATCAAAAGATTTTTAGTTTTTAATTCAAATTCATCTGAATAAAGTAATGTTACAACTGTCTTTTTAGTTTCCCTCTTGGAATGTACGTGATGCGTTTGTATTTCTACCACATTGCAGTAGGTACTCGGTAAAGCCATTTTTAGAATTGGTGTTTACGGATGTATTAAATAAGATCGTTTTGCATTAGTCTTTAAATGCTGAGATTACCATTATTTATCTACTTGACCCCTTTTTTACTTTTTGAAAAACATACACGTTGTACTTTACATCGTTATGGGTTGACATGTATGATCTAAGATGGCGGCAGGTATAGAGGTTGTTATTAGTGGGTCTCCGAAAATTAATTTTCTATCGTCTATAAAGTGTGTAATATGTAATGAACTGGTGAAAAAAGGAATTAGGCTGTGTTCAGTTATCCAGAAATGGGTGCATATCGGTTGCATAAACAATGTTGATACAGTAAGTGCGAAATGTGAGTGCAGTTACAAATCTTGCAATGGAAGCATGGACGCTGTAGAAATTTTTTCGTGGGAAAGGAAGATTCTGTTATTGAAGCATTAAGGAAGAACATTTACGAGGCAAGTATACTAATTCATCATATGAAAAATCTGAAAATGGTAATTGAAAATGCAAGTTCGAGTGAAGAAAATAACTTTACTAGGCCTAAAAAGTTCGCGCGTGTTATGAATGTTAAAAAGTACAGTGAAGTTGATACAAGGAATAGATTTACAGTGCTGTCATCTGCAGGTTCTGAGAGCGAAGATGACTCTGAGACTGTTTTAGGAATAACCTGTGATAAAAATAAGTCATCCAAGACTTCTACCAGGCCATTAAGGCCCCAGAAATGCATGGACCGTGAACGGAAGAAGAAGACTGGTATTTGTTTACTTGCTTCTAGCCAGGGAAGAGGCCTAGCAGAGATTATTACAAAAAAGGAACAAAATTTCAGTGTTAGTGGCGTTGTTAGACCCGGTGCTACATTGAGTGAAATAGTAAAAAAACTTCAAAAAAATGTATGTAACACCGGAGACAGTTGTGTGATTATAGGCGGCGATAACGACGTCTATAATAATGAGGCTAAATCAGCAACAAGGTCTTTAGTTGAAATATTAAGGAAAATGAACACTATAAATGTGTATGTAGTGAGTATTCCACATAGATATGATCTGATTCCATCGTCATGTGTGAATAAAGAAATTGACGCTACAAATCGGAAGTTTCAAAAGATTTGTAAAGCTTTCCAAAATGTCGAATATGTAAGAGTGGGCTGTCACAGAGAAGAATTCACAAGACATGGAATGCACAGGAACTATAAAGGGAAAGTGGTATTGGCTGAAATGATATTGCATCATATAAAAACCAAAAATGAAAATTACTCAAACTCTGAAATGAAAGAACAAACAGTGATGACACCAATCCTGTATGATAAATATAATAATTCTGTTCTGGACATTACAGAAACATCTACTACAACAGTGTTCGAAGCAACCACAGAATCCAAACAGGAAATGACTGACTCTGAAGATCTGTTTACCAAAAGTCATGAAACTGCTACTAAAAGTGAAATGGGCAACATAAGAAGAAAACAACCTGCCAGAGAAAGACATCCACCATCAAGAAGTGAGGATTTTTGGTGGCCACAGAAGAAATAATATATCCTTAGTGAGATATTCTCACAACCCACCCAAAGAAGATGGAAGCTCATCTGATCCGAAAAAGTTTGAAGCAAATTTTGATGGTAAAAACATAAAGGTCAATCATATAAACCAAGATTCTGATAATGTAAGTAATAAACATGGTCTTAGAATTCTACATCTAAATATACAATATATATCTAATAAACTTGAATTGCTTGAAAACTTTATGAATAGTATTAGTGCAGATATTGCTATAATAACTGAGCATGGTTTAAATAATGAAAATATCGAATTTTGCAAGATTAGAAATAACAAACTGATAGACTTCATCAATAGGACAGACCACAAGGGTGGAGGCGTTGTAAGATATGCAAAAAATGGATTGAAAGCAAATAAATTGAAAGGTGTTAATAAATTTTGCTGCGAAATGTCATTTGAGGTTGCAGGGATAACTATATCAAACAGCTCCAGTAAACTAACTGTTATTGGTATATATAGATCACCTGGTTATAAAGTAATTGATTTTATTGAGCAGATGCATCTACTACTACAGAACACTATTAGATGTGGCACAGATATTGTTTTGGCAGGAGATTTCAATATAAATGTAGATGAAGCTGACATAGCTTACACAAAACTTACTGATCTTCTTAATATCTACAATATTAGAGACACCATTTTCTCCCCCACAAGAATTACTGCAAATAGTTTAAAAATTATCGACCATATTGCTACCAATCTGAATGATAAACATATTCTGCCTAACGTAATAAACAGTTCTTTGTCTGACCATCAGGCACAATACATTGATGTGTTAAATTTTACAACTAAAAGTGAAATATATGAAAAAAGGGAATTCAGAAAAATAACAGATGAAAACACCAAAGAACTTAACAAACACCTGGTAAAAGAGTCGTGGATGGATATATTTATTGCTGATAGAGTAGATAATAAATGGGATGCTTTCTACAAAATTTTTAATAAATCATTTAACCATTTTTGTCCAATTGTATCAAAGAAAACACAGATAAACCATAAAACCAAAATTAAACTACCATCAAATATTATAGCAAAACAAGAAAAAAATGAAAGATATGTACCATTTATATCAGTCATCAGGTCTCACATACTACAAAAATATGTATAAATTTGATAAAAAAAAGTTTCGATGTGAACTACAGAATTCGAAAGCGGGAATTTATGGAAAAAAAATTGTTGATTCAAATAACATTGGGAAAACCACCTGGGGTCTAATAAATGATGTAAGAAAGGATAAGCAGGAGATGGAGAATATAGAATTAAATGCAAATGGAAAAATAGAAAAATATCTCAGTAACATTAGCAACATGTTTAATGATGTCTTCCTAAATGTAGGAGAGCCCATGAAAAGCAATAGAGTAATTGCAGATAATAGAATTAATTACTCCATCAATAAATCAATATTTTTGTATGAGACAACGGAAGAAGAGTTAAGTAGTATTACAAAAAATTTAAGAAATAAGAACTCTAGTGGGTGGGACGGCATAACTACCTTTCTATAGTGTAAGGAAGCCCTTCTAAAGCCATTGACATTTTTGATAAATGAATCCATAGCAAATTGGGAATTTCCAAATTGTCTGAAAATCAGCATAGTTAGGCCTGTATTTAAGAAAGGCAACAAGAAAGATGTTGGTAACTACAGACCTATTACTCTGACCTCTGTTCTGAGCAAACTATTTGAAAAAGTTATCCTAGTGAGCTATTTGAAAATAACTTCATATTACAAAATAGCATCATTAATCCCTTCCAGTATGGTTTTCAGAAGGGTTATCCACTACTTCTGATGTAACTCAGTTTATACATGAGGTTTTAGAAAAATTAGATAAAAAACATAAAGTTGCTGGATTATTCCTAGACCTCTCAAAAGCATTTGATTGTGTTGATAACCACCTACTACTACATCCAAAATAGACCTCAGTACACAGAAGTTTATTTTAAAAATGGCGAATCAGTAAGTAAGGTAAAATCAAAAATGGGTGTAGTTAGAAGTGGTGTCCCTCAGGGATCTGTACTTGGTCCTTTACTGTTTGTTTTGTATATAAATGATATGGATATACCAAATAAAAGTAGAATTACAACATATGCAGATGACACTACAGCAATTTGCTGGGATAGCAATGATTCCACATTAGAGACAACTGCTACTAAGACCTCAAATGAGTTATCAGAATACTTTGATGTAAATGGATTAATTTGTAATGAGAAAAAAAACATGTTTAATAAAGTTTGAATTAAGAAATCATGATATAGACGATAAATTAAGATTAATAACTAGTGAAGGAAGCATTTATGAAACATATGAATACAAGTTCCTAGGAATATATGTTGACAAGTTCCTAACATGGAAACCACATATTGATTTTGTATGCAAAAAAGTGAATAAAGGCATTTTTCTAACCAACCAGTTAACAAAATCCTTGGACAGCAATATTCTAAAAACTGCATACTATGGAATAATCTTTCCACATATGATGTATGGTATTGAAGTCTGGGGATCTTGTTGTCATATCAATATGCTTCGATTGTTACTGCTGCAGAAAAGATGTATTAGAATAGTGTACAAGCTAGATAGAAAAGAATCATGCAGAGAAATATTTAGACAGGAAAATATTCTTACAGTATTTTCACTATATGTATATAGGGTTTTACTATTGATTCAAGGTAATCCTCACATTAACCACACAAATAGTGAAATTCATAAATATAACACTCGGACCAAGACAGACCTTCATATCAAATTTCACTCACACAAAACAAAAAATCTTTTCCTAGAAAAGAAGAGGAAACATGGGAAAATCTTTTGTCAAGACATCGCCATAAATGGAAATTCCACAATTTATATAAATGAACATCTGACGAAGAAGAAGCAAAACCTGTTCTGGCTAGCAAGAAATGTGAAGAGGACCATGAACTATAAATATACCTAGACCAAAAATGGGAAGATCTACCTAAGGAAAGATGAAAATAGCGCCATCCTACAAATCAAGTCAGCAGCAGATCTACCAGATGCTGACTGCAAACAGAATATGTGAGTGAGTGACTAAATTTAGTTTTTTTTTCCTTTTATTTTTTTTGGAACACTTTGGTATAAAAATGAATAGAGAACTTGAAGACTCTAGGACTGAGTTAGACTCTAGTTTTTGTGAAGGAATTAACACAAACATTGTTAACAACACAAGTGATTTAAATGATTTGTCTAAGTACTACGCAGGAATACATGTTATGCACATCAACATACGTGGTATCATAACAAATTTTGGAAGTTTTTCTGTCTTGATTGACCAGCTTGAACACAAACCAGAAGTCATAGTATTATCAGAAACACAGCTTCTTGTAGATATACCTTTCACTCTGCCAGACTACCATGAATTCTTCATACATCCAAAACACTCCACCCATGACAGCTTAAAAATATACATACACTCAAAATCCACAAATGATGTTGAAATATTAGAAATGAACTCGGTGAAAGCAGCAAACATGTGTCAGATCAATCTAATGTACTGCAAAGAAACATACACAATCCTAGGAATATATAGATCACCTTCTACAAACAACAAGATATTCATTGAAGAACTGAGAAATACTCTTCAGTTACTACCTAAAAATAGACATATTATACTGATAGGAGACACAAATATAAACACTCACAACCATATAACAAATGGCGAGTATATAAATACACTTAGTGGAAATGGTTTCATCTCTTATATAAACTCAGCCACAAGAATAACACCCAACTCTGAAACTTGTATCGATCACATTTATGTAAAACCCCAAAGAAATGCTGAATTTACTTCAGCCATTATGCATGCGGGTATCACTGACCACAGTCCTATTTTTCTTATGCAAAACACATCTAACAAAACCCTAAAAATCAAACAAGTGGAAAGTATTATTTCTAAGATTAATTATGAATCACTAAAATTCTTTGGCAAAAGAAAAATGGGAATCTGTTCTAATACAACAGGATGCTCATAAAGCAACACACTCCTTCATCCAGATACTAACACAGCATATCATAGACCATACAACTTATATAAAGCAGACTAGGTCAAAATTTAAAAAAAATTACTCCATGGATCACTGCAGGTCTGATAACCTCTATAAGAATCAGAGACAAATTACACCAAACACTGGTAAAGAGAAAGTCCACAAATCATTCCGTGGCAGAATTGGAAAATCTTACAAAGAGATATAAACTATACAGAAACTGGATAAACAGGCTAATCAAAATTACAAAATAAAAATACTACACCATAAACATTATGATGGACCCTAGTAACACAAAAACATTGTGGAAAAACATCAATGAAATAACAGGTAGACAGAAAAATAAAAAGTTACCCATTGAAAAAATTTACATTAATGATTCACAGCAAACATCAGAACCCATCAACATAGCAAACAAATTTATGGAATACTTCAGCAATATAGGCCTACAACTCGCTGAAAACATTAGAAGTACAAATGATAAAGCCACAAACAGTATCAGGTACAGTAACATCCCAAAATCCCAGATGCAGTCAGTTTTCTTCCCTCCCATAACAGAAGCAGAAATAGCAAGTCACATAGCAACACTAAAGAATGAATCTGCAAATGGACATGACAATATCAGTAGTAAAACTCTGAAGACTGTGAATAAATTTATACTACAGCCACTAAAATATATTTTTAACCTATCTTTAACAGAAGGACAGTTCCCAGATCCATTTAAAATAGCTATCATTATACCAGTCTATAAGCAAGGTGATAGGAAAAAAGTATGCAACTATAGGCCAATTTCTCTAACATCACATCTCTCAAAATTACTAGAAAAATGTATCAAAAGTAGATTAATGAAGTACTTGGAAGAATTTAATATACTTTCAGAAAATCAGTTTGGCTTCAGACCAAATGTAAGCACTCAGGATGCTATATACTCATTGACAGATCACTTGTGCCAGATGGTCGATAGTTCCAAAAGGACAATCTCAATATTTCTAGACTTAAAAAAAAGCATTTGACACTGTTGACCATACTAAACTTCTCACAAAACTCGAAAAGGTTGGTATACGAGGAACTCCTCTAAAATTCTTTAATAGTTTCCTCTGTAACAGAACACAGATGGTACGAATTGGAAATACCATAAGTGAAGCCGCAGAAGTCAAAGTAGGTGTTCCGCAAGGAACGGTACTAGGCCCAATTCTGTACCTGGTTTACATAAATGACCTCTGTGAACTAAATCTCAATGCAAAAATCACTTAGTATGCTGATGACACAGTTATAACGGCTACAGGTAACACTTGGGAACACAGCTTCAATACAGCCCAGGAAGCTCTAAACACTGTTCAGAAATGGTTAAACCATAATCTGCTAACTATAAATGAAAGCAAAACCAAATTCGTCTGCTTTTCACACACTGTAGCTACACAACCACTGGACCATCAAACTCTGATACTCCACAAACCTACATGCTATAGTCATACAGAATGTAACTGTGTGAAACTACAGAAAACAAAAACCATTATGTATCTAGGCATAGAAATAGACTGTAATTTGAGATGGAATCGCCATGCATCTAACTTAGTTACCAAACTGCAGAAGCTTGTTTATATATTTTTTAGAATAAGAAACACTCTCCCAATAAAAGCCTTAAGAACTCTCTATTTTGCACTAGTTCAAACACACTTACAATATGGTATAAACAGCTGGGGAGGAATACAAGATACACACTTGACTCAGGTCAACAGATGTCAAAATTACATTCTGAAAGTGATGTATAAAATGCCATACACTTTTCCAACTTGTGAGTTGTACAAACAAAGCCAATTGCTAAATGTCCGCCAGCTGTTTATTAAAAAAATAGTCATGTACATACATGCCAACATAAAAATCTTCAGCACTAGTGACCAACCACACTTAAAAACTAGACTACAAAAAAGAAGTGGAGCATACATCCCTCGCCGGAACACTCTACTAGGGCAAAGACATCAAAGCTGCCGTGGTCCACGTATTTATAATAAATTACCAGAAGATATTATCAATAAGCCGCAAGAAACCATGATGAAACATATAACTACATGGCTTTTAGACAACCATGACTCGTTAAATGAACTAATAAACTTCCATTACCTGATATAAACAATATTTATATATGTATGTACAGATAAATTTTGTTATGTCAAACCATATCGAACTAATCTTTATAATGATTGTATTACTCACATGTTTCCAATGATTGTTATTCACGCACAGTCATGTATAGTATACCTCTTAGATCCTAAGTCACTGTAAATATTTGTATTATAAGAATCAAGCTACCTGCATCCTGAAGCCCACACACAAGTTTTACCTTATGTGGGATTCACAAAAACATCTTATGTACTATAAAATATATTAAAGCTGTACATTGTCCTTTGTGAATAAAAATAATAATAATAATAAATACAAGTAGATAATAAAGATTGAGTTCTGTGATTTTTAAGCAATTATTGGTTTGCGTGAACAAAACCAGCAGTAGATATATGTAATATATTACAAATATGGTTAATTATTCTGTCAGTCTTAGGTACAAATGCTTATAATGACAGTACAGATTAAATATGTATAGTGAAGTTTTATTGTTCATGATATTTCTGAAAGTTTTGCAGAACATTTACAATAAATAAGATACTAAAAATAGTCAATTATTTCTGACAATTATAGATCACCTTAATAACATTTTCTTGAAACAAGTGCAATGATTATTTGATGGATTTTCCTTTGCTTAATACATTTGTACTGACAAGATTTCTTTTATTTCCATTGTGTCAAAACCTTACAGTTAAAGTGAAAAAAAATTCTTCAAGAACCAATTAGTATAGAACAACTGACATTGCCATCATATATCGACAATAAATATATTAACAAAGACAATTCAATGAACATTATGCCAATTAGTTCCAATGTCTACTTGCATAAAATGTAATATGCTATAAGAACATTAAGCTGAAATTAAATAAAAGAAATGATGCAGTTTAGTAATATTTAAGTACAGTTATAAAGTAAAATAGACATTCATTTTCCAATAATGATCACTAAATGTATAAACAATTGAGAAATCTGTTTTCAACTAAAAAAAGTTTCAATATCGACAACATCAAGTCCATCAAGATTACAGATTTTTTAAACATATTTTACTATTTTGGGATTTACCTCAGCACTGGTTGGAAAAGATAGTTCCCAAGAAGAATATGCACTAAAATATTAACTACATACATTATACATACAGCTCATAAAAATTAATACAAATATTAAAAAATTCACACATTATTGTTGTATAAAATAACTGCTGAAATTATAAATCTGAATAGGAAATGGCTCAATTTTGCTACCCAAAAACTTCTCTCATCTCATAGAAATACCTCTGTAACAGAAATATCTCTTCCAGATGTACACCGATTAATAACAGAACTTATGACAGATTATGCTAGAAATTGTCAAAAAAAATAAAAAAAAAAACAGAACTACTTCATCATTCTATCAAAAAAAACGGCATGTCACACAACTTTTATGTGAATAATTACACCTATTTAAACAAGTGTTAAAATCAGGGAATATGTCAAAAGAAAAGTAAAAATAAAATGAATTGTATCCCTGATTTCACTAAACATATTTGAATCCACATTTTGTACTGTAAAGCTAGTTTAGAAAATAAGTAAAAAATAAGTCTAAATTCCCTTTCCAGGTCATTAAAATACTGAAAAGATTTTGCAATCTTTACAATGTAATGTATGTGTATCTAACAGAATGGTTCAGTTACCTTAAAAATGTTAGTGTATCTACAAATTTCATTCTTAAATATGAATAAGTAGCGCAAATTTTAATGGTTTCAAGAAAGTGAACCTAGTTTTCAAAGAAACTGCCATTTTCCTGTGTCTCCTCATATGATTTTAGATAACTAAAAACACGGAAAAGATTAACCATAAAGTATGTACAAAAGAGGGGGTTCTTTGGAACAAATCATCTGATGCTGCTTAAAATCTTCATAAAAAAATAAAATGTTTTCCAGTTACTTCACAAAAAATGTATCTTAATGAAATCCCACCACAAACTGTACAAGAAAGTTTTTACTATCCTAAATGAATCCAGATTTTTAAATGATTCCAAAACACTGTACACGATTTGACTACACATATTGCAAGGAAATGGATATTTAGCTGAATGAAACCTATAAGATTATGAGTTCTTATAAGAGATATTACAAAAACACTTTACAAAAAGATGGAACAACTAGAAATGAATCCACTGATGCAATTTAAGATTTCAATATTGTGTAAAAGATATTCTGCTACTCTAGGAAGATAATCGGCATTTAACTTGAATGTCTTAACTGATGCTTTTTAAGATCACTCGACCACATAAAACATTTAGCACAAATATTACAAGAATATGGGCGTTCAGTCATATGGATCCATTGATGTTTTTTTAGATGCGCAGCTTGTATGAATGATTTACTACAAATATCACAAGAAAATGGGCGTTCACCTAAGTGAATCTGTTGATGCCTTTTAAGATCCCCAGACAGTATAAATGATTTTCTACAGATTTCACAGAAAAATGGGCGATTACCCAAATGAATCCGCTGATGGCTTTTAAGACTCCCAGAATGTGTAAATGATTTTCCACAAACGTCACAATAAAATGGGCGTTCACCTGAATGAATCTGCTGATGTCTTTTAAGATCACCATACCGTATAAACGATTTTCTACAAATGTCACAAGCATATGGGCGTTTACCTGAATGAGTTAACTGATGGCTCTTAAGACTCCCAGAATCAGTAAATGATTTTCTACAAATGTCACAAGAAAATGGGTGTTCACCTAAATCAATCCGCTGATGTCTTCTAAGATCCCAGTACCGTTTAAATGATTTTTGACAAATGTCACATAAAAATGGGCGTTTACCTGAATGAGTGAACTGATGATTTTTAAGATCCACAGATCTTATAAAACATTTTGCACAGACATCACAGGAAAATGGGCGTTCACCTGAATGAATCCGCTGTTGATCTTTAAGCCTCCCAGACCATATAAATGATTTTCCGCAAACCAAACAAGAAACTAGTCTTTTACTTACATGAGTAAACTGATGATTTTTATGATCCACATAAACTGGAAATGAATTTTTAGTAACTTCTCTAGAAAATGAGGCATAAACATTCTGGTTATTTTTAAGACTACAGGACCATACACTTGATGTCTCATTCAATTTGCACACAGTTGGCAGTTCATCTGAGTTACTTCTCATATAGCATTGTCTGTTTTTAAAACTATAACTGCAGCTGTAGGTATTGACCAGTTCCTCCTGTAATCTGTTGGTTTGGAATTCAGCAACAGGACGTGACTGTCCATACGTGTAATTTCCTTTTTTGTAGTCACAATAACGACTAGAAACAGAAAAATGCATGTTATTAAGTGGTAATAACTTATTTTACTAGAGAAGTATGTTAATTTGCAACTGTTAAATATGTTTTCGGATTCTGAAACAGTAGATGTAAACTCTTTTAACTTCATTGTTATAAGTAGCAGGAAAATATGCTTGTAGGTAAAAAAATTTGCTGTTTCTAAAACTAAACAGCAAAATTATTAAAATAAAGAACCCTATCTCACTGACCAAGAAAGTGGTTTATAGTAAAAACACATAGGCTTTATTAGAGGAAACATGAAAAACGCTTCGTTACCTCCTAAAACAGACACAAAAATGTATTATCTACTTGTGAGTCACAACATTATAAATTTAAGTCACCTTTAAGAACGTATACTGGCTACCTATAAACATTAGTGAAATAAATAAAATTAATATTAGCAATAAAACATATTTTGCTAGTAAAGAAAAATAAAATCAATAAGTTATTATAATCACTGCTAAACAAACTCATTACTTTTATCTATAGAGTAGTAAGTCTGGTGAAATATACAGGTTTATTTTGTTATTAAATTAAATCGTGAATATCACAACAAAAATATAAAAAAATGAGTTAATTAATCAGAGATATTACTTTGTCAAAATGGTAAAGTGCGCATAATTTTCTGGAGGCTTAGTGTCCCAATGTGTTGAGATATTCAGTAACTTGATTTTCACTGAAAGACAGTAATAATTAGATGTCTTACAGAAATAGTTATGAGCTATAAATAAAGAAATATTTAGAATAAAAATTATTAAATGGAATATTGTGATATATTATTTTGGATCTAGATTTTTCAGAAATAATCACCAGAGAAATTGTTGTACTTTATGACTTTCCAAACAAATTTTTCAATGTCAATAAATTCATCCACGTTAGTGAGTTGAAATATAAAGTTCTTCACAGTAATGACATCAGCGTTCGAAGAAATAGTAGTGGTATAAATCAACGCAAATCATAGTTGGAGACTATTTGAAGAATAAATGAACATACTAACAAGTGTTAGTCAAGGATGCATACCGTCTCTGATGTTATTCAAATTGTATTCTGAACCAATTTTCCTGAGTACCTTGCAAGATGTAGATAAACCTAACAAGATGAAGAATCTTTGGTTTATTTATCTTACTGTGAAAATTTAGTGCGCCGAGTATTTCACAGTTTTAATTAGTATGTGTGCAGTGATGAAGTTTCTTTAAGTCAGATAATTAATCCGCTGTTAGTACTGCATAAACTGACTGATCTATTATCCCTTCCTATGTGAAGTTGGCTGTTTGAAGAACCAAACGTGTTATGTTCCTATACATAACCTCCAAGTTGTGAAATTTAAGTGACAACGCTTGTAAACATTGGTGACAGAAAGCCTTACCTGATGAGAAAAGTTGTACTCATTTACTTTATGACGAGTGATGTTCACTTCCGAAAGTGAAAGCAATAACAGTGCAATAACTTCAGTTTATCAATATTCAAAATTTTCCGAACCCTGTGTTAGAAACTTGTCTTTTCAGTATTATGTATATATATTTATCTCTTCATAACAACTTGATTGTTAAATACATTTCTGATCATTATTATTATCGTGTGTAATTTCAACTCCTGGTTTGAATGCAATGGCACCCGTTAACAAGCAAGATATTTGTCCGTGTTGCCTCAAACCAACTCTGAGTAAAGTGATACAATGCAGTAGTAACTGTTCCCGAAGGTTCAATCCTGAATTGCGTCAGAATGAGCAAAAAAGAATACTCTTCATTCGCAAAAGGCGAAAATAATAATTGGACTTGCGACAGAGATGATTGTTTATCATCAAATCAAGACGCGTCGGCCTCTATGTCCGAGAATATCGCTCTGCTGCTGCAGAAAGTGTCGTCTCTTACTACCAAAAACGAATTCAAGGAGGAAATGGACAGTGTCAGGAAAAACATTGAAAAACTCTCTAATCAGCTTGCTGAACTAGAACCACGTCTTAGCAGTGTAGAAGCAAGTGGTTTCAACTTTGGAAGTAAGTTTTGAACTTCTTAGTGATCATCTGTCAAAACAACTAGTGATTTTGAAGAAATAATAGCTGAGTTCAATGACAGGTCAAACAGGACCAAAAATGTCATTATCTTCAAGGTTCCAGAAGCTAGAAGTAATGACAACAACACAAGAAAAGCTTTCGACAAGTCCAAGATCGAGTGCATCATGTCAGCTTCTGGTGTCAATATAAGTGATCTTGTCACATTCTTTCGGTTGGGGAAGAAATCTACCTCTGGCCAAAGACCACTCAAACTAGTACTAAGCTCCAAGGACGTTGCTGTAATATTTCTGAAGGGTTTTAAGCGAAATAAAATTGCATGCAAAGACCCATCTCTTTCTGAAATCTCACTTGGAAGTGACAGAACTCCTAAGGAGCGATTGTTCTCAGTAAATCTTCGTGCTGAACTCGAGAAGTGCACCAAAGAAGGTGAAACTGGCCTCACTATAAAATACATCAATGGAGTGCCCAAAATAGTGCAAAGTGCAAAAAACTAATTAAATCCAATGGAAAAACCAACATAAATATGTAATATCATAATATTAATGAATTCGGACAAAACTTAAAGAATTAAGATTAGCCCTAGCTACATGTACTTATGATATCATTATACTTGCTGAAACCAATCTTTCTCCAGATATTTCTAATGCTGAACTTGGATTCACAAATCACTCTGTGTACAGGAGTGATAGGTCCTCTCAAACTAGTTCTAAAGAGAGTGGTGGTGGTGTACTTGTGGCAGTGAACAACAGAATGCCTTCTAGATGTATTAGAACAATGTCTCCACTAAAAGCTAGAGTCTATATTTTTATCAATTGATCTGTTGCATGATACACACATTTTGCTGAGCTGTGTATATATCCCGCCCAGTAAGCCTCTCGATGTATATGCCCAACTACTGCCAGGTGGTGGAAGAAGATGATAGCCGACCAACAGGTAGAACCATCACATGTGATTCTGGTTGGTGATTTTAACATCCCACATGTTGACTGGATAAAAAAAGAACCACATTTTCCCTCTGCCTCTCCTCGAATGCTTTGTGAGCTAGCTTGTTTATTGGATGTTGAACAGTGTAACCATGTCTTGAACTCTAGGGGTGTGTTATTGGATTTAGTATTTGCCTCTTCCAATGTCACTGTCAAGGAAGACACCTGCCCTTTGTTGCCTATTGATATCCAGCATCCAGCATTGAATATTATTCACCCTGTAGAATCTACCTTGGCTGACCACCAGTGTACTTTTGTTCCTGATTTTGCAAGGTGTAATCTTGGAGAAGTTTTTGATAACTTCTTTCTATGGACCTATCCAATTTTGAATCCCTTGACTTATCCACCGATACTGACAATCTGTTCACAAAATTCACTGACATATTGAAGTCAATTCGTGCTCAAGTATACACCACTGAAAAAAACTGGAATGTCAAAATTCCCATGTTGGTTCTCTACAGAGCTTATACAATTGGTCATAGAAAATGAAAAGACTCCACAAAGCTTATAAGCAGACCTTTGATTATGAGTAGCTATGTCCTGTTCTCAAAATTGAGAGATCAATCTCGTCTCTTATCCAAAAAATGCTTCAATGACTATGTTGAACATGTGCAATGTACTATTCCTGGCAATCCCAAATTATTCTGGTATTTCATCCGTAACACAAGCAAAGCTGAAGGAGCACCAAGCACGTTAACATTTAATAATCACTTCACTTCCCACCCACAGCAAATGTGTGATCTGTTTGCACAATACTTCTCTTCAGTATTTACACCTCCATCTTCGTCTACTTCCAATATCCATTTCAGTACTAGTAATAGTCTGAGTACACTTGCAGTCACTAATGAAGATGTTTATAAAGCATTGGGCAAGCTAGACTGTTCAAAGAGTTGTGGCCTGACCAAATACCACCTAATGTTTTGAAATACTGTAGAGTCTTGCTTTGCCATCCTTTAAAATACTTTGTTTAACAGGTCTCTAAAGTCAGGAATTTTTCCAGATGTATTTAAGCTTGGTCATGTTGTTCCTGTGCATAAATGCGGATGGAAGGAAGATGTTAAGAATTATAGACCTATTGTTATACAATCGGTGTTAGCAAAAAATCTTCGAGAAGTTGGTGCTAAACAAAATCTATCCCATGTTTCGTAACATAATTACTCCAAAGCAACATGGTTTCTCTCCTGGAAAATCAACAACAACTAACCTTGTGATTCTTCAAAATGAAATAATTAGAGCATATAGTGAGCGAAAACAACTCGATGTCATATATCTTGACTTTTCAAAGGCATTTGATAAAGTTAGCCCATCCCCACCTTCTTACTAAGTTGAAGGAATATGGCATAGTTGGTAAATTATTGGAGTGGTTTTGTAGCTACCTCAGCAACAGAAGGTTGATTGTATAGGCTTTTGGCTCATTGTCATCTGCTTTCGCAGCAACATCTGGAGTGCCTCAGGGTTCACACCTAGGACTATTGCTGTTCAATATATTCATAAATGATTTAGTTAGTATTTTTGCCAGTTGCCTTTTCTTTGCAGATGACATTAAGATTTTCAAGAAAATCATTACTCGAGATGACTGCTTAGATCTTCAGAATTGCTTAAAAGCTATTGTGAAATGGTGTCAACAAAACAGTATGCAACTTAATGTTAATAAATGTTCCTGCATTACTT
This sequence comes from Vandiemenella viatica, assembly GCA_031002005.1. Lineage (NCBI taxonomy): Eukaryota > Metazoa > Arthropoda > Insecta > Orthoptera > Morabidae > Vandiemenella > Vandiemenella viatica. The sequence continues at coordinate 7,788 of JARYHS010000090.1, read as the reverse complement.
TTCACCGCACTAAATCGGACATTACATTTTGAATATGAATTGGAAAATCAGCTACTGAATCGCTGCATAACTGTAAGAGACCTAGGAGTTCTTCTGACATACAATCTCAGTCCAGAAGAACATGTCCACAACATATGTGCCAAGGCCTCCAAGTGCCTGGGCTTATTGGCACGCACTTCCAGATTTATTAATAATATCCAGACACTCAGGCTATTGTACTGTGCCCATGTCAGACCCATACTTGAGTATTGCAGCGTTGTATGGTCGCCTCATCAGATCACACTAATTCAACACATTCAGAATCTTCAAAATAAGTTCTTAAGGCTTATAGGTTGTCGCATGGGCTTTCATTACAAAGACGTTCCGTTGGTTGCTGTTGGAACCTACCTTGGCCTCCATCCTTTGGAGTCGAGACGGAATGTTCATGGTGTCCTTTTTCTGCATAAACTAATCTCAGGTGTTACAGACTGCCCTGAAATTCTCAGACATGTATATTTTCGTTGTCCGTCTGGTACAAGGTTGAGAGAACTATTTGGGCGTAAAATATGAGGCTAGCAGTGCCATAGAACGTATTCAGATACTAGGTAACAGAATACCTCCTGAACTTGATTTTTTAATTGACAGTGTTGCTGTTTTCAAGCAAGTACTCATACGTGAGTGGAGTCAGCAATGATGGGCTTAGTCACGGTCTATTATTCCCTGTAATAATTTTTTTTTTTGTAGTTTTATGTTGAGTCATATTATTAGTTTTAGAATAATTAATAATTTTCTTCTGTGTAATTGTTTTTCTAGTTTAATAATATAAAACTATACTTGTTATTTTTTGTTATCTTCTTGTTTTCACTGTAACTAAATTGTTCATAAATAGTGGTAATTGTGTTTAATAAGTAGCTATCATAAGATATATTAATGTAAAATGGTTTTTCCGTTGGAATAAATAAATAAAATAGATAAAATGAAAACAACTAAACAACATCGGCTATAATGTTGACATTGTGATCTTCATATAAAACTCAGAATTTAGTTTCTTCCAGAAAGAAATAACAGCAATAAATATGAAATGGACATCATTCTTCAGAGAAAAATGGTAATCAGCTTACATTGAAATAGAATTTTAAAAAAGTGACCAGATTCAGATATTTAGTGTATCGAAATAGAGATCCTGCAGAGTAAGTAACGATCAACTATCTGAGAAACATCCCAAAACATGTATAAAGTGACTTGCAGGCAGCATTCGCTAGAGAATTGTGAAATGTCATATATGGCGAAGAAGTCTCGATGCTGAAGTCACATCAATTAATTGGGCGAGGATTTCCAAATGTTTCTTTAAGGTCGAATATTAAGAATCCAGACGAACAACGTTTGCTGAGTAAAAGAGAGAACTGACGATTATAAAACGCAAGTTAGCCTCGAATTTTGATCAATAACTTTTTTTTTCCTTCGTCCAATGGTACACTGTAACTTGGTCACAACCGTCTGATGACAGTTAGTCGTACATTCTTAGCCCTCTCTCAACTATGTTGCGACTTAGGATTGACTCAAAACCTTCAGTATTCTCCAGAATGAAAACACATGTGGTCCATGATCATAATGCAGTTTCCTCAAATCACTCAAGGCGAATACTGGGATGGTTACATTAATAAGCCATGGTAAAATTCCTTCCTGTTCCTTGCCCAATACCTTTCCTCCTCTAATAATCTCTATGTCGACGATACGTTTATCCAGAAGCAAAGAAACCTCAAAATTGTTATTGTGTACTGGTATTTAAGAGGTCTTCAAAGAAGGTGAAAATTTTTGGTTCATTGTTTAATTCGCGAAAACATAAAATCTTCTTAAATGGACATAAACAGGAGAATATGCATGTCAGTGGAATATACTGATAATTTTGAAGTAAGATATATTGGTAATTATTAGAATTTATGAAAAAATTAGAAACATGAAAATTACTGTTACAAAAAGTGTGGAGTTATAAGAACTACACAGACGGAAAAAAAAATCCCAACACCAAGAAAAAATTATTGTAGAGTAATGAAATTTGGACAATGCATTTGTCAAGTTAACATGTTTAATTGATTAAATTTTCAAGATCACAGGTTAATTTAAGCTCAAGAAAATGCATTTCAAATGTGAAATACTGTTAAATTAATAGCCGGTGTAACCTCCAGAATTTTGAATGCAAGCCTGCAAACGTGAATGCATTGTGTCATACAGGTTTCGAATGTCACTTTGTGGTATGGAGTTCCATGCTTGTTGTACTTGTGCTGTCAATACTGGGACGGTCAGTGCTGGCTGTGGATGATGCTGGAGTTGTCGTCCAATGATATCCCATACGTGTTCAATTGGAGACAGATCTGGTGATCTCGCAGGCCAAGGTAACATGTCGACACTCTGTAGAGCACGTTGCGAGACAACAGCGGTATGAGGGCGAGCGTTATCCTGTTGAAAAACTCCCCCTTGAATGCTGTTCATGAATGGCAGCACTACAGGTTGAATTACCAGACTGACGTACAAATTTGCAGTCAGTGTGTTTGGTATAACCACAAGAGTGCTCCTGCTGTCATAGGAAATTGCTCCCCAGACCATGACTCCAGGTGTAGGTCCAGTGTGTCTAGGCCGCAGACAGTTTGGTTGCAGGCGTTCCCCTGGCCTCCTTCTGACCAACACTGGAGATCTGTTGTGTTTTCTGATGAAAGCAGGTTCTGCCTTGGTGCCAGTGATGGCCGAGTGTTGGTCAGAAGGAGGCCAGGGGAAACGCCTGCAACCAAACTGTCTGCGGCCTAGACACACTGGACCTACACCTGGAGTCATGGTCTGGGGAGCAATTTCCTATGACAGCAGGAGCACTCTTGTGGTTATACCAAACACACTGACTGCAAATTTGTACGTCAGTCTGGTAATTCAACCTGTAGTGCTGCCATTCATGAACAGCATTCAAGGGGGAGTTTTTCAACAGGATAACGCTCGCCCTCATACCGCTGTTGTCTCGCAACGTGCTCTACAGAGTGTCGACATGTTACCTTGGCCTGCGAGATCACCAGATCTGTCTCCAATTGAACACGTATGGGATATCATTGGACGACAACTCCAGCATCATCCACAGCCAGCACTGACCGTCCCAGTATTGACAGCACAAGTACAACAAGCATGGAACTCCATACCACAAAGTGACATTCGAAACCTGTATGACACAATGCATTCACGTTTGCAGGCTTGCATTCAAAATTCTGGAGGTTACACCGGCTATTAATTTAACAGTATTTCACATTTGAAATGCATTTTCTTGAGCTTAAATTAACCTGTGATCTTGAAAATTTAATCAATTAAACATGTTAACTTGACAAATGCATTGTCCAAATTTCATTACTCTACAATAATTTTTTCTTGGTGTTGGGATTTTTTTTTTCCGTCTGTGTATATTGCACTAATAGGATAATTATTAGTGAAGATATTCAGAATTTATCCGGTCGTCCAGTGAGTTATACACTTCTCTAAAGTACTGTTTATTAACCATGTTAGAGATAACTTGCGAAATAACACTACCTAAGTATTAAGTTATAGAAGTGTTTTGTTTCTGACTAAACAATCTTTGGTAAATTGAAACAATAGGTATTTAAAATTATAGATATTTCAATGGTCTTTTTTTAAACAAAAAAATAAAAAATGCTTGTATGATTTAAAATACATTTACACAAGGTAGTGAACATTGCCTACTGTGTTATTATAAACTTTTGTATATACCAGTGTGTGTAATAATAATAATTTGTATTTATTTACAATTCATATCAACTTCTTTGGCTACAACATCAAATCGAGAATGATCTTATTAACATAATCTGGCAAAATGTAATTGTATATACATAAATGTTTCTCTCCATCTTCCACTGAACCATCAGATTACAGATAAACAAGTGACAAACCAATCGCTTTTGAGTTGGTCGCTCAGGAGTTGAACAGAGGTTGCGTTGCAGTTGCGCTGGTATACGAGAACTGTGCGATATCAAGGGTCCGAATCTGATGCGACTCTTTTCGGAAAATAGAGAGTTTTTTTTTTTTTTTAATAGATCGCAGTCACGCTGCACTGGTACATGAAGGTCCGTATACAGCAAATATCACAGAAGAATGGAGATGAGGACGAAGGGGAGTATGGTAGATGGATAGCTTCTGTCTGTGGTTTGACAGCCAAAACATTATCTGCTAAATTTCGGCAACAGATATCGCGGATAACCATTCCAGGATGGTCTCTACTCTTCTCTATAGAGACGGCGCCATAAGAAGAACATATTTTCACATGTTAAGAAATAAACTCTTATAAGAAAATGTCAGCACCAATCCAAATTTATACTAAAAAGTACCCATTTCACCCAGGAAATGCATTCGAGGAAGTGGAAGAACGTTTTTAATGTAAAATGTACTGAAATCTCATAACCTGTTGTCCCATCTATTTGATACAGCTTTAATCGCAGATCCTATAGTACCATATTTACGCACATTTATTGTTTTTATCAGTTCTCAAGCTAAACAAGACTAAAACTGAAGTCTACACATTGCATAATAAGTGCGCTAACCAAAATCTGAACGTGATTTAAAACAGCACGTCTTTTCAGCACAGCAATAACCAAAATGACCTCGGCGTGTAGACAAAAGTATCTGCACTAAATAATATCTTAAACTGACCCCAAGCTGGGAAGCTAAATTTAGTGGCCTCCACACGTCTGCTTTAGTACTGTGCTACACAGCATCAGTGTATGCCTGTCCTGAGTAGCATATACCAAGTCACACTAAGAAAATTGATGCTGCATTCAACATAGCACCACGACTCATCAAAGGATCCCTGAGAGATCCGTGGCAATGATGAATTGTTGTATGCCACTCTCCCCAATGCAGATAAGCCAGGAAGTACCTACAAAAACTTCTGACTGGAAGCTTCTCACACCTCAAAGCCACTGCCAGAAACACCAAGAAGGGAAAGAATGTGGGTCTAGAAAAATAGAGAGGGACAAAACACTGATTGGATCAAGACAAATGATGGTCTGTCATGTGGTTCTAAACAACAATGGCCCATACAGAAATCACTGTGAGAAGACAATAAACGCTACAGAGACTATGGCTTCATAGGGATACATTAAATTTCTTACAGCTATACACCCGTTGACGTCGGGTTTATCAGTGGCAGGAAGTGAATGAAGGCAAGTAACAGAAAGGAATTAGGTCATCACTTCTTCGAAGGAACCATCGTTATTAGCTTGCATTGATGGGAAAATATGGAAAACTGAAATCTGAAATGTTGGATAGGAATTCGACACTGGGAGAATATACTGATACTATGTGTTTCTGTTGTGTTTCTGTGGCGAGGTCCTGCCAATGGTATGTTTGTTGTTATGTTAACATTTATTTATTTATCAATCTTGTTCCATGAATCCCTCCTGAGTTTACATTACAGAAATAAGAGCTTAGTTTATAATTTAGGATGGACAGCTGAGATATTCCTGTGTCAGGCAAATGATGTTCAGATATGCACAATGTGGAATAAACTTATCCCAATCACACTCCTGCACTCAGAAACAAATCCATCATATTGGTGAAAAAATTACTTTTAATTTGAAACTGAAAATACATTAAAAGGAAATCCTCCACCGTGACAGCCCCTTGAACTTCTCATTCTAAACTCACAGTATAAAGCTTTGCATATTCCAACCCTCCCTTAATAAATCTAACCATACCATGCAACGAGCCAGCTAGTTAAATACAGATGTCGTGTCTAAATGAGAGTAAAAACTGAAATAAACAATTCCATTTGTATATATTGTTATTGGTTTACTTTTAAAGAAAGAACATCCTACTTTCCCACAATAGTAATTTAGAACAGTTATTATCAGCAACAAAACAAATAGTTGATTCTGGCAAGTTTTGTTTATTCAAATATTATCTGAATTTAAATTAATATTTTTATTTTTAGCTCTCAAGTTTATGATAAAATATTTATTAGATTTAGTAATAGCTTGTAAATTTTTATCTCGTTAAGGGTTTTTTATGCTATTTCACCCATTTCTAACTAGAGAAATTCTATATAATAGATCAAAAATTTATTTTCAATCACAAGAGAATATATATATATAGCCTATATATCAAAAAACACACCAAATAACTGAGAAAAGGATGTATTTAATATAAATACGTTGCTATTATCAACTGCACAGATGTTCATGCCTATGTTAAGTGGATTTCCAATATAAATTCATTTGGTGGATGCGATAAATTCTACTCCACTTCATTTAAGCTACAAAACAAAACTATGCCTACAACTAATGCTTGAAATCAAATGTTAAAATAAGGTCACATTTTTATATGTCTTTTCATAAGCAATCACTCACTCTTCATCCATTACCCATTTGGCAGTTGGTGATGTCATATGGCTTAAACAAATACACCAGTCTTACCAGCCACCTGCTTACCTCTCAGCACCTCTCAGCACTAAATTGTCTCACAATTCACAAACAGACACCAAGCCAATAAAGATCATTAAATTCCCAGAATTGGCGAACATATTTCATTTAAACATTTCAATTAATTCATACAATGTAGGCTTTCATGGCCGGTATTGACTTCACTCATAATTTCCGGGCTGAAAGGTCGTGGTCGATAAGTAAAACTTTCCCCTGACATTTCGTCTTCAACTGCGGAAGACATCCTAGGAGGCAGTTGCCACTTAGCCTCCGAGAATGTCTTCTGCAGTTGAAGACGAAACATCAGTGGAAAGTTTTACTTATCGACCACGGTCTTTCGGCTTGGAAATTATGAGTGAATTGCCCATTTTTAACAAAAAATAATTCACAGTTACTTTATGAAAGAGGTGTTTATAAAATTTAAATTTTTATATGGTAAATATGAAAAGACTATCTATCTGAAAATCTCAATACCTTCAAAACAATTCTTATTGTTCAAATTACAGAGAGAGAAAAAAGAATTTCAGTCTTGGTCTAGACAACTGGCACTTGATAATCCATAGTACCTATAAGTCAATATACCAATAAGAGTCATTCAAATAGCTACAATTCGAATCCCCTTTTTCTTATTAAAACAGTACTGCTCTTCTAACTATGATGATATTGCCCTCTGCACGGTATCCCAGTGTTTCAGTAACAAGAAAATTATTCAGTTGACTAATGTTAGTCACCAAACCTAGCTGCCAAATGAAGATGTTCTGGCTTTGTAATACTTACTTCTTACAATCTTGAGCTACTATAGCATCAAACATAAACTTCTTAAATCATCAAACTAATGATAACTAAGCAGACATAAATCTGGTATTTGTGCAAAACTTCCCACAATAAAAAATAATTGAAATCAAATTTAAAAATAACTGCAGCTTTAATAGAAAATAATAAGGCATAATCTTACCTTCTTTCTGGAATAATGCTGGCGTCAATATGAAGCAGTAGTTTTGTAAAATCTTTAAATACTTCGTTGGAGTACATACATACATATAAGGGAGCTGAAATAGCTGAGATATGGGTGAAAACATGCTTAGTTAGAGAGCTCCAAGATGAAGAAATTTTTTCACAGAATGCACAAGCAAGTTCAATTAATGATGGCTCTTTAAATTTAACTTTCTTGCTTTCTTGAAAATTGTGAGCATGTAACATCGACAGATTTAAGAAAATCTGACCACAGTCTTGACAAATGTGCAAAGGTGTACTTACATACAGGTCATGACTAAACACATGCCTGATTAGCATGTCCCTCGTAGAAAAATATTGAAGACACGTGATACATGTATATTGTGATGAC
>JARYHS010000089.1:0-13961 GCA_031002005.1 Vandiemenella viatica | reverse complement strand
GTGTGCATCACAGGCTCAGTAAAGGCCTACACATTCTAAATACGGCCCTGATCCCCGCAAAATTTTGCGAGGGCAAGGTAAGGTCTGTTTTCCCGAAATAAGGTCACTATATGTATTATAGAAACGCGCCATTCACTTGATGTTGAATGAACAATGACGAACAGACAATGTGTGTCGGATGTAACTCAGTTGGAGTGGACGAGGTTAATCTGACGAACTGGTCGACCATAAAATAGGAAGTTACTTGGACGAATGAGGTCCGGACGAAATTTGATTCCCGTGGAAGACTGAACTAATATACAACCTCTAGAATGCCTTGATGCTTCTTTGGCAGCAAAAGTATGAGGCAGGGAAGACAACCTCTTAGGTGTGTGCATAGTGCCAGAGTAGTACTGCATGCATTATTAACAGAAACATGCTGTACAAACTGCTTCTTTTTATGGAGATTTTGGTTTCCATGCAGAACGCCAGAGGTCATTCAAAGGTCTGTACTAAAATTTACAGCTAACTGGACCTCACGGTACGTTTAAGTCCACCTTACTTCTGCCTTACTTTTTGGTGTGTCTGAGGTACATTTCTTTACGAAACCTAAGAACAGGCGTGTTAGTTTCACTGGAAAGGAAAGATCTATCCAATTAGCCAACATGTGGGCGTCCCATATTCTGTATGAATACGTTTTTCTTTTAATAATACGGTAACAAAGTCGGATTACAAAGCAAGTTGAAACTCTGTCACTTTGGAAGTCAAATTATACTGAAATTATCTGAAACTTGGATATTCGTGGTAAAAATGCGATATTACACATTTATCTACCGGTGAAAACTTCCATTTGATTTCTTTATATAATTGAAAGTGTGGCGCCACAATTTCAGACAATCTTCCTTCTTTAAGAATAATTTATCGATTAAACTACTGTCTCCCACATTTGGTTGTAGCCTCTAACAAGTGCCAAACATCAGCACAATTTGTTGCCTACGCCATAACAAATAGTACCATACTTTGTGCTAAATAACCTTATTTTCCATACTATTTTGTGCAATATATACAACAATCTACCGACAGCTAGAAGCTCACTTTTTATAAGGGTCAGTGAGAACAAGCCATATTTGCATACCTTCATATACAAACGCCTTATAAACAGTAATAAATAAATCCAATAATTTAATCAAATTGTAATGGAGCACTGGTTCCTGTGGCAATTTCCCTATACAACTGTCACCACCCAACTATTATTTCCTTTATGAGAATTTTAATCATACTGTAATATTTTGTGATACAGTTGGAATTACTTAAGCTAGGTAATGACGTTGGAATTAAGGAAGTTCGCGAAACAAGAGTGTATTAAATCATGAAATTTTCGTAATTCAAACTGAACCGTGAAATGTAATGAATGATTTTGGTACTTATAGTTTAGATCGAAATAAGCTTGAAATACATTTAGGCATATGAATTACTGACACCAAGATTGTTTCACTCACGAATGCAACGAAGAATAAAAATAAATACTGGTATCCATAAGATGCACCAAGAGTTTACACTCAGGCCCAGGGTGCAGTACCACAACCTGGCTTAATATGGTTTTCTCTTTTTAAATAAAAACATTTGCTGTATCTCAGGGATACATTCATCATGCGCTAACTACACGTGGAACAATTTCATAATGCCAAAACTTTACAGCTAATCAATTAAACAAATTATTTAAATTCATATCCCAACTCGTTCACAAAAGGCTAACTGAAATAACATAATAAACATTTAGAAATGAGTTCAAATCTGAGGCCCTGACTGATCCGCCATTACTGTAATAAGCATATTGCCGCCAAATACAAAAATAAACCATAATCTTTCAAATTATGAACCACGAAAGAATTACTTACCATAGCAAATGAATTACAACGTGAAGAATAAGAACAACAATTCTTGTTCCACACAAGTTTGTAACAACAGTTTATACAAGTAATTTAACAGTCATCTGCAGCAGTGATATTTTTTATTCTTACTAGGAGACGACGTTATAACTCAGCTAAAGCCCTACTGGTGGAAATATGTGTATCTGGATGAATATAAAAAATAATAATTAGAATGAAGGTAGGGCAATTTCATCCACATTGATAGTAATCCCACGCAAGTGTACGCCAATTCAAGGTCTATTTTTCTTGAAGAATAAAATATTTTGTTAAAAATACCCAGAACGTACACATATTATTGAAATTACAGGAAAGATATTGACGCTAAGACTCTTCATCCTCTATAATCACTCATCAACCTTTTTTTTTTTTTTTTAAATAAAGCTATATACATGTCACAAAGTAGCATTTATACAACACGCTTCGTGCGATCTGAAAAATTGTTCTGAATGTTTTTATCTAAATTATTACTAGCAAATATGTTTCAGAGAGGAAATCAAGAAGTAACCGAACATATTGTTGTAGACGTGGCATTGTAATAAAAGACTTTTACCTAACAAAATCTTTCAGTATTTTAAAGCCAGTAAAAGAATGTAAGTTTACATTAGTTAAGTTTTCTTTTTCGACAGAACTTTGGAGTAACTGTCACTTCTCCTATAAGGTTGGCAGTCATATGGAATTCGAAATATTATCTTTGTATTAATTGTAGCCACACTGTGTAATTGTGTAGATACATAACATGAGCTTAATTTTTTACTTTGTAGGGTTGAGTGTTATCTAAAAGACAATTTTTTTTTTAAATTGATCAAATAACTTCTCTGTCTACACATGACCTGTACCTACTTCCTACACAAACTTGATCATTGAAGTTGTTTACTGACAAAGACTGATTGCTTAGCCTCAGTGTATCTAGGACCACATTATTTCGTGCGTACATTGGCGCATCCAGCGACTGGCAGGGGGGGGGGGTCTGTCCCCCCCCCCTCCAGAAGAAAAATTAAGTTGCCTTCAGTATGCTTCGACGAGTGAAGAACTGCCTCAGGAGTACTATGGGAGAGGAAAGATTGAATGGATTATGTCTGAAAAGTGTGCTTCGAAATTTGGTGAAAGAAGACCGTGAGATATTGACAAAGTAATTGAAAAATTTTCTGAGAATCCGACACGATTAAAGTTTACATAAAAAACTATAACTGAATTACGATCTTAATTAACTACATAGTAATTCTTTAGATAGAGTGGTTGGAATATATTAATCAATAATAAAAAGAGTTTCGTCAATAGGTTTGAGTTTCATTTTGTAAGGAATCGTCATGTTTCAGTACCCCACTTCCTTGAAACCAATATGAGTTGCCCCCACCCCCTAGTTCAAGTCTTGCCACCCCTCTAGTTCTGATCCTGGATACGCCCTTGCTGGGGTACCTATTTTTTTCTCTGGTGAATATATTTTCTTGAAGCTTCAGAACGTGTGCACTATAGTTTCACAGCTCCTTCACTTAGCCATGCTGTAGGTGCCATATTCAATAGGAATAGCAGTTTTATAAATGCCACGAGGACAGTGGCGGAATGCGCAGCAAACTGAAAATAGGTCACTGAGTAAGACAAACTACCATTTGAGGTCAGAATTCTGGATATACCGGGTAATAATACAACACTACACACTTACTGTATCAGCCAACACTCCCTTCACTTTTCGCAGTATAATCAATATATTAGGCACCTACAGTTTCCCTTCATTGAAAAGAATTTATCCATAATAGTTTAAACCCTCTAACAAGCGCCGATTGCAGCGCAGTTTGGTGCTGGCGCCATATAAAATAGTACCTCATTTCGTGTTAATTATTCCGAACTTTACATTCCATTTCGTGCAATACATATACTACACAGTAACACGTTGCAGAAGAAGTTCTGACTCCAATATAGACCAGATAGTTCAAGTTATGTTTATATAGTTCTGGACACAAACGACTGATAAACAGTTATAGTTAAATCTAATAATCTCACACTGTTACAGCTCACGATACAGCTGGAAATACCTACATTGAACTACAGCAATGACGTCGGAAATAAGTCACTCAGGAAACGAGCGTATATTAAATTATGTACTTAAACTGTCGTACTTCAAGTTGTGCCGACAAAAGTATTAATAATAATTCGGTGTAGGCTGCTTATACTGTAATACATATGGAAATGCATTCAGGCGCATCAGGAACATGTTTCCCATGAAACAAAATAAAAATAAATGCTAATATCCAAATGCTATGCTAATAAATACGGTTTACATTCCAGTCCAGTGTGAATTACAATCTGAACAGACAATATGGCTAAAATCAGTCGAAACATCTAACTGTAAATTCATAGTTCAAGAGAAATGAACCAATACTCAATATCTGATCAGTTAAATTCTTAATTCTTTTTCTAAACCATACTCAACCATCTTACGGGAATCTATTCAAAACAACTGTAAATGACTTATTCAAATATGAAACTCGGATCGATGTGTCATTACTGCAGTTTTTTCATTACCGCTAAACACACGACATAAACATCATTCCTTAAAATTATAAATTGTAAAGAAATTCCATACACTTACCATAATAGTTGAATTCAGAACACAAAGAATGAAAAGAACACTTGAGGTTCACTGTGACACAAGTTTTTATGAACAGATTCTTCAAACAATTAAAACTCATCGGCACCAGCGATACTTGTAACAAACTGTTTCTCATTGCAAAGATTTAACAAGAAAACTTATTTTCTGTGGACGTGAAAATCAGTATTTAATTTAATTGCAATGGAGTGAATACACCGCTGGCAATTTCATTGGTCACCTATTAACCTCTTTCTCTCATTCTTTCTTTTTTTTTATCTTAAATTATTTAAAGTGAAAATTTTCTCAACCATCTACTTTTATTCTTTACGATATTTAATTTTCAGCGTTTTTAGTTATTAGTAGAACGAGATGTTTCTTTTTACGATAGTTAAAATTTTATCTCACATGCTAAAGGTTGGGGTGACCTACCAAAACAATTATCGAGGGATTTGCTAAACCAGTTACTTTAAAAACTGAACGAATTTAAATAATACATTTTTATGATGCAAAACAGGTGTGTCGGGAAATTCTCGCCGGGAATATGTTCCATCACAAATATTAATAATAACAACACTATTACTAGCAGAGTCTATTAACCTTTCGTATCGAAAATTTTGCTTGACTTGTGTATCTTGTTTGCTGCTTAAGGTGGGTGCTGTGCTAAGACCATATTTACTGTATTTCCATACACATATGATCGGGTTTAAAGTCCATCAACACAATTTACCATCCAGCCAGTAAGCTACCAAAAAATCGTAGACAGTTTGTTTCGAGAAGCGACTAATCACTATGGGTTCTCAGCACAGTCTGTGTCTCCACCAGTGTTTCACTTCAGTCAGAACATGCCAACAAGAAACTTGTCATTCAATGTGCTCCTCCTTGTTTGTTGGAAGTGTTGTTACACCAATGATAATGGTAGGGAAATAAAGTTCTAAAACTCGGAGCACTATTAATGCAATTAATTTTACGACAACGTACAACCATCAAGCGTTATATAATCGTCAGCCTGGATCAAGATTATATATAAATATATAAAAAAAAAGAAGGTTTTATAAATGGACAGGGATTCCAATCTAGTGGTTGTCTTTTTGCAATGCTTGACTGTGGTTGTAGAGTCGAAAATTACAGGCCAATCATTTTAACATCAGTGGTAGGTAAGTTGAGAGATTGATATGCAACCACATCATAAAAATATGTGAGGAGTGTAATTTGTTTTCAAAGTAGGCAAACATTGCTTTCGGCAAGGATAGCACTAGATATCTCAAATGCTTTTGCCAGAGAGAGTCATAAAATGGTAGTATATAAGGTAAACCACTATTGAAATGGATGAGAAAGTGGTTCTTCTGGGTAGAAAATTTTTTGAAAGGTAGAAAACAGAAAGTTAGGGTAGGAAATACAGTATCCAAAAAAAGTTGGAAGTCAAAACTATAGTGCCACAGGGTAGAGTATTGGAACGATTGTTATTCATTATTCTAACGAATAATTGTGTTGATTGTTTACTATCAGAAATAGATTGTTTGCAGATGACATAATGCTATTTCAGAGGATCAAAAAGGTAGAGGAGTGTAAACAGATCCGAGGTTACGCGAGAGCATTTCATACATAGCTCCAAGGTGATCTGAGCAAGATATCTAATTAGATAAACATGGGACGAAGATAAATTTAAAGAAGAGCCAGCTTATTAGATACACAAATAAAAACTAAAGGTTGGTTATAATTATATGGTGGGCAAAAAACTGTTTATTGAAGACGAGAAATATAAATCTCTCAGCATTACATTTGATAACAGGCTTTACTGGGCAGACACTATGGACAGATAACAGGAAAAGGTTTCAGAATTCTGCACTTGTTGGAGAGAGTGATGAGAGGATGTACGAGGGAATTAAGGTAATTGGGTTACAAATATTTCGTCAGACAATTGCTTGAATATGGCAGTGTAGTATGGGATCAACATTTGAGTATCAAATACAGGAGTGGGAGAGAGTGCAAAAAAGGGCTGCCTTGATTTGTTTCTGGAAATTACCGCAGAACGCAATCAGTAACAGATATGATAAAGAGCTGGAATGGGATTCATTTAAAAACAAGAGGGAGTGAGGGAGGGTAATGGGACTGTATATTGGTGATTACGCATTGGAAAAGATTGATTTAAGAACGAAAAGTAATACATAGAAGGAAAAGATGACCATGGCCACAAGCTGGCGACTCTATTTCTGGCACAAGTGTGTGGGAAGATGCTTTTTTTTTTTTTTTTTTTTTTTTTAGTAAGCGTTTTCAGGGATTGGAATAGGTTACTAATTAAAACGATGAACAATTTACCCAAAAACATTTATTGAATTTAAAGTTGAAATTTGTAGAGGGCAAATATAGGAAGGTACAAAAAAGGGTAGGGAAATTGCCACCGGAGAGTTCGCTTCCATTGCAATTAAATTAAGTAATTTGTGAGAATATTTGTAGAAATTTCGTCTGTTTTACTGTATATGCGTCCTAAACGCCGAAGGCATTGGCCCCTCGATTTGCCGTCAGCTGCTATTTAACTGAGTCTCAAAATTATGCCTTCGAATTTAACGACTGTGTACGAAAAACTAGTGAAACAGCCATCCAACTGCTCGTTACGGTAAGGTTTACTCACCCAGCATGTGACCTGGTGTCAGCTGGTTGTAAAGCTTTGATACAACAGCCCTGGACTAGAGGGCATAACATACCCACTGTTAACGGCGATTCTTCCGTTTAATGGCCACAGCAGACTCGTCGGCCCTCTCCGTGATTTGCAGCAGAATTGACTAGTATAGGCCAGGTACTGGCTTTTAGCATCCTTCTTCTTTAATCTCGACATAGGTGCAACACAATACACGGAGGATCACAAACACGTGGACGGGAGCGACAGCAGGCGCTTGTCATATCCCAGCTCCCTGCTAGAGTAGTCAATCGTTGAATATCTCCAAAACAAAAATACACATACAAAAACGTTTTAGTTTAGTTTTTAAAACAGCCACGACAGAAGCTGTACATTCGATGACTCGACCACACGCGTAGGGTCACTCCGTGTTTGTACCAATCCTCTGTAGGTCTGATACGCAAAATGACTTAAAAAAAAAAAAAAAAAAAAAAAAAAAAAAAAAAAAAAAAAAAAAAGTTTGTTAAATTCTGTATTAAAGCTGGTGACAAAATTTTGAAAGACCACACAGATATGGGTCGTAAAAATTGTCACCTACTTGCACCACAAAAACAGAATAACATTGTGGACCTATGCGGAGATGTCATTAGGCATGATATGACCTCAGACGTAAAGAATGCTTTTGGGCTGTAGTATCTTGGCGGAAAACAGGGAAACATCAGGGGCGGAACAAATTCCATTGGTGCTGGGTATTTTAAGAGATTGGAACGAGAACAATTTTTAGGTTTTGAAGAATTGACTGCCATAAACGCAAATTCTATTCCATCTGGAATGACAATTTTGTAACATTCAAAGGTTTTCAGCCAGAAAAATGCATTGGACAAAAGCACAATGAGTGTTTCAGTATTGCAGGAGAGGATGGAACTATTTATAGAATAATACATATGAGCTCACTGTGTATTCACTTGTCACAAACTAAACTAAGCTGTGAACGACTTACAGCAAATAGTATTGATAAAGAATAAAATTTCCACAAGAAAATAAATAATTGCATTGTTTCGTGTAATGCTTTTCTAACGAAAATGCTTACAAAGCATACCATTGTTTCTCAACCTTTTACAACTCGAGAACCAATAAAATGTCAAAATTATTCTGTGGACCACTAACTTGTATAGGACTAACATTTTACCCTCTGTATATATTATCCTCTACTAATGGTTATCGACGTGTATCGCAATCCCATAAAATCAATATCTTCACTAAGGCCCTAATGTAAGGTCTTTAATTTAATTCTCAAAGCAATGCCGCTCTATCTGATGCCGACTGAAAAGTATTATATTAATAGACTTATTATAATAGCCATTGCTGTCCCATCGTCATCTGCTGGAAATATCAGGGTGTTTGCTGATGACGTTGCACTTTTCACGGCTCTGTAGAAAGTTTAAACTTACAGCTTATACTTATCATATCATTATGCATTACGACTACTGTATCTACCGTAGGTGAACCATATTTTTACTAACTATAATATTTTTACTCCAGCTACAAAAAAAAAAATAAATCTGCAGTGTTGACATCATCTCCAAACCTCGAGAAAAATGGGTAGGGAATCACTGAAACATATCAGTGCTATGCAAAAAACGTGTCGGTCTCAAAATTACAAAAGCATCGCCACAACCAACCAACTTACGGGAACATCGTTATGGCACTCGAAACACTGTCAAGAGACGGTATCAATGCTACCAGAAAAGTTGCTTATTAGTCGTTAATGTTTTTTCCTCATAGCAAAAAATTCAGCAGCTCTGCAAACTATGATGAATGCTCTATATTGGAAATGTATTGACTTGTTTTAAATTAATTGCGATGGAGCGCACGCTCCAATGCCAGTTTTCTACACACCCATTTTGACTTCCTTCTTCTGTCCTTCTATTTTTCGCTCTACAAATATCAGCTGGCAATTCTTTCAGCGTTTTTTGATCTCCCGGTAACTTAGTACATTCCCTGACACCTTATACGAAAGAGAACTTCCCACACACTTGGGCCTGAAATCGAGTAGCAGCTTGTTTCAAGGTCATCTTTTCCCTTCCATGCATTTCTCCTAATTCTTACACTAATATCTATCCACGCCTCATTATCAATATAAGCCGTGTACACTCCCATGAGTCTCTTCACCCTTCCAATGAATCCCATTCCAGGTCCTTTATCATATCAGTTACTGATTGTTTCCTGTAGTAATTTCCTCAGACAAATCTAGCTACCCTCTTTTGCGCCCTTTTCAGCTCCTGTACTAAATACCCATAATAGCTAGGTCAACAAGGGCCCCAGTGCAAAAATATTAATTTCATCCCTCAGGCCAGAGGGGCGACCTTTTTTTGTTTTGTGTTGCTGGTAGGGGCCTCCTTAGCTGAGGCTGGAGGCCCCTGAGTTGTGCATGGGGCCCCCTGAGCAGTGGTTGGGGACCCTCTGAGCAGTTAGGGCCCTTAGTGAGGAGCTCCCTGTGTCTCAAGGGCTCCCTCAGATGACTGTAGAGCCAAAAAAAAAGTCGCCAATTTGCCGTGAAGGACCGTGGGCCTTCTCGACTGCGCTTGGGGGCCTCCAGAGGTGCACCCCGACTAGCCCTATGGTAGCTACGCCCCTGGGAAGATCCTATTCATTACCGCCAAATACAGGCAATGTCCTAGAACCACGTTACCTGCTACATTCCCCAACACTCTGTCCGGATAATAAAATATTTTCAAGCCACACCCTACTTGCTGACATATGTTTTCCAAAGAATTTTATGCCAAGATATTTTCACTTAATGTCTTCAACTAGCATTTAATGCCTCTCACTACAGTCATAAAGAACCTTTATTGATTTATCTGTGTACTTAGCAAGATTTTTTTGCTATTTATCTTCAGTGCATGTCGTCTTGATCAACTAGTTAACTGTCCAAATACCCCTGCACATGTTCAGTCTGTGAAATGTGACAGTCAGGAACACAGCAGAGCGTCAATAATCCAAACTAACTGCGACCGAGGAAAAATGTGTTTTAAAAAAATAAAAATAAATAAAGCGTCTGTATACAATGCAACACACTCATAGTCAGTTGATCACAATAGAAGAGAAAGGCTCTGTGGTATGTGGAAAGTTGTATAATTGCTGTTTCGGATAACCAATGTCCGTATTATGGACAGATCCACTGTTTATTGAATGGCATTCAACGCTGATAGTAATTTTCATAGAAATCAACAGTGGAATGTTTCCTCTTCACCCTGCAGTCACTTTGCATTAGTCTTGTCAGCTGATTTGTGGTGTTAGTTGTGTGTTGTCTATAGTATTGTAGATTAAAATGAAAAGAAGGGACAAAAATTGTATGGACGCAATAGATGTGATGCACATCATACACGAGGTGTGTTACTACCTTTAAATTGTTTACGGAGGCGTGCAGCACACGTATTGCTTATTACAATTCCTAGAACAAGGTTCGTTGATCTCGCAATGTATTCGGTATATGGTTTGCGTTGTATTACTGTTAACTCAGTCCTTTTTCTTTACTAACAAATGTAAGCTGAGTTTTAATACTTTGTTCTGTTTGTATAAGTTTTTGTCGTCTGTTTGATGTCTTTTTTAATTAGTTAATGGTACCTACAAGTAAAATACGTTACAGAATTTTTTATATTATTTTCAGCAGTTTTCCATTCTTTAATTTCATTGTTTTTGAAAATTTCATTTTTCACTATAATTCATCCATGAGGAAATCGTTACACTTCTATTAAGCAAACAAAAGTCTTTCCCAGTCCGTTACATCCCTTTACATATTGTTTGCTGTACCGTGTTTGCTTATTTTGATGTATTGTCTGAATTTATTTATTGTTATTTTATTAGCTGTCTGTTATAAATGGCCCAAGCTGTTGAAGCCAGCAATTTATAGTTGCCTGATATTTATGTTCTTTCGTGTCTTGCTTTTTTTTGTTTTAGTTAAAGTTACTCGCATTTTATGTTCTTACTGTTTATTGCAAATTAATTAGTTATATATTTGGCAACACAGTGACACTTACTGAAAGACAGTAGTGTAAAATCAAGAAATGTGAAATTGTAAAATTAATATTGCTTTGTGATGGAAGTTATACTCAATACAAGAGCTACTGCTTTCAATGCTGGTGGAACTAAAAACTGGAGTACCACAAGATGGTATATAGGGAACATTACTATGCATCATTCTAATTAATGGTTGCACTGGTTGATTACAGTAAGAATCACTGGGTGTCTATCTTCCTGAAACTCTGCTTCATGTTTCCATCTAATTAACAGTTGTGATATGTTGGTTTATGTTGTCACCAAGAATGGAAGAAATATTATGATTCTGAGTGCCCTCACTTAATGCAAGTTATTATTTGTGCTTTTACAGCCATTGGGTTTGAGGTTACATAGCAGAGGTAGAGATCTGTAGTTATGTCTGTCAGAATGGATGCATTGATTTCTTTAGGAATTTCTGACCTTTTTTCGCTAAGAGTAGAAAATTCCCTTACAATATTCAAAACTATTTTTGAAGTTGTGTGAACGAAACCTTGTGAGCTATTGCAGTGGGTCCATACGAAATGCTCTGTGTTTTATCAATCAGTCTGACAGCTCAGCTACCAACTGAGACAGGCTTCCTTTTGAATCATGTCAGTAATTCTTACATTTATATGTGTCAGTCTGTATGGTTATCCTATATTCAAACACACTTCACTATATGTCTCCATCTGTTTCTCATTAATAATTTTAATCATACTTATTACCAAACTTTTCTGTAATAACTAAACTCACGCTAGCTACTCTCTTTGTTAGCTCTTTTGCCTCATGATTTGGTTTATTATAGCTATCACACTATAGCTCTCTACTGTATTATAGATCAGACCAGTGACTTGATCCCATAATCTTAATTCTATTTGCTGTCTTAGCTAGTGCTCTGAATGATAGATATTTCTAACAATCAACAAGTGTCTCCAATTCTCATGAGATAAACAAATCAAAAGCTTGTGTGAAATTGAATATAACTTTCTTGCAACTGTATATTAGTCAATCACAGTTGACTCCTATATGTGCTACTAGTCACTGACTAGCAAAAAGTAGTAACTGGAATTGATTTTATGTATGTGATACATTACATTAAATTTGAAACTTTTGTAATTATGAATATCAGGTTAGTTTCTGTAAAGGAAATATTAGTAATAATTTCCATACAGATCACAGACTTTTCATCTTTATTTATATCACATGTTTGTTTTGTTGGTATAACTCCTTTGCAATGTTTTGCAGTAATCAAATTGAATTTTTTTTAAATTTTATTTTACAGTTCAAAAGCCAAGTTTCACAAAAAACAAAAATATGTATTGTAAACAAATGATATCAGCCTATTGAAGAAGTTTTATGAAAGAAGTATTTTAAAATCTGATGGGAGCAATTTTAGAGGAATTAATGAGAGCATCATGTCAGCAGCCAGGCTGTCACAGTATACATGCGCCAAGTGTCTTCAATATTTTACCTCTAGGGACTTGCTAATTAGGCATGTTTTTAGTCATTTTAGTTTTTTACTAAATACACCATTGTATATTTGCAAAAACTGTGGTAAAATTTTCTCAAATCAACCAAAGTTGTATGGTCACCATTTTGAAGAGAACAAGGAAACTATATTTAAACAGCCTCCATTAATTGGACTTGCTTGTGCATTCTGTGCAGACACATTTTTGTCTTGGTGCTCTCTAACAAAACATGTGTTCACCCATGTCTCAGCTATCTCAGCTCCCTTGTATGTATGTACATACTTTACTGAAGACCCTGAGGATATGACAAAACTGCGTGTTCACAAATCCACCTGCAAAATATCGCAAAGAAGGTAAGATGAGGCCTTACTATTTTATATTTATACTGCAGTTAATTTAAAGTTTGATTTTGATCATTTCTTGTGATCAGAAATTTTATTTTTCCATAATTAACATCAAAGGAGAATTTAGTAGTTGATCCTAAAGGTAAGATTCATATAGTTATCTGAGTGTCTTTGAGCTGTAAGTAGGCTATAATAAAGTCAGATAGATCTAGTATACCAGCTTTTTGGTGACTAGTTTCAATGTAGCATTGGCTCACTACTGAGATTATCCAAATGAAAAAGAATTTGGTGAAAAATGTGGTCTTGACACTATAGGCAGTAGGGAATTACTGTTAGTAAGAACATATGTTTTATGTATGTGACTGATTTATATTAGGAGGTTGATTTCGAGATACTTTTGATTATCAAAAGCTGCTTGCACACTGTGGGATTGGAACTCATATCCTCTTTTAGTTCAAACTTGAGAAATTATTGAAAGGGACTGTGATTTTCAGCAAGGCAGGTCTTTTAAAATGTATTGTTGTTAATACACGCATCAATAATGTTTCAATCAATTAGCAGAAACTTCTGTATAAGTATTCAATATTCTGGGTTACATATGTAATGTATCGTTAGGATTTTTTCCCAATAAACTAAATTTGAAAAATCCAGATAATATATACAGATCAACTTAATATTTAATGTTTTTCATCAGTAAAATGTTGGTTCCAGTTCCCCAAATTAGATAATTATATAGGAATTTTCTTATATTTTTTCACTAATAATCTTTGACTTTTGTAGGGATATTACTAATTATTTTCTGGCAACTGTTATTCAGCTATGATAAATAATCATTATACTTAATGAATACTGCTGTAACAGGATATAATTAAAATTATTCAATTGTGCTGAATGAGCTATAAAATTAATGAATAGTTTTAAAGATGTGTAGTGGGTACGAATAATTAGTAATTATACTATATATGTGAAAGCATGTAAGTTTGTACTTGTATGTGCAAT
>JARYHS010000088.1:0-19474 GCA_031002005.1 Vandiemenella viatica | reverse complement strand
ATTTTTGCCCTTTAAGGCTGATATTACGAAAAATTCCATTCTTAAAATATAATGTTACCACGGCGGAGACCTTAGTCTTTAATATGATACCTCATTTATCCATACCGGTTATATATTAAGGGAGATAAATCGCTCATGACACAAAAACGCATTGCAAAAATATTGATACTTGTGCCCTTTAAGGGTCGAATTCCGAAAAATTCCTGTCTTAATATATGTCTTCTACCGTAGACTTTTCTAATCCATTTTCTTGATTTTTCTTCCGAAAATATTAGGAATTTTTAATCTTTTCAATCCGTTCTATATAGGCCCTATGTCATTAAAAATATTGGAACTTGTATTATGTTAGTAATAATTTTTTTCCCCACCAACATTCGGAAACCCACTTTATTAGGATTTTCTTCCTAGAGATTGTTTTGTATCTCTACATTTCTCAAGAATTATGATAGGATAACGAAATCATCCGCAGATGGCAGGCAATGTACTTCAACATCGTTCTTTTTCGTTTTTGTTTTGTTTTTTTGTTTGTTTTATTGTTATGTGAAATTTGTTACTTCTTTAGGAATTTTTAATTCCGTAATTGTTTTTTCTAAACTATTCACCCCATTCCTTTGAAATTTCTTTCAGTCGCTGACTCTTTTACCTAAACAACAAAATTTTCCATTTCCGTTATGCCTAAAATCGAGTGCTATCTTGTGGCCAGAGTCAACTTTTTCCCTTGCAAGAACTGCTCCTGATTGTTCTGCCAGTATTCTTCCTGGCCTCGTCACTCCCAGTACGCTATTCGGTCACCTCCTTCCTTATGGCGGATCACCGGCGCCAGTGACGTCACTGCAGATGGCTGATAATTAGCATACTTTAGTTCCGGACCTGACAGGCATTGTCGGACGGCGCTGAATACGGAAAGTTGTTGGTGTCGTTCCGACTTCTGCGAAACAAGGACGCGCCGCGCGATTAGCATCACAGCGGCGTCTGTCTGTCTGTCTGTCTCCTGCTGCTGACACCTCTTTCACACTGTGCTGTCGGCTGCAGGACTTTTCCTCATTGGTTCTCGACGCTTTCTCGCACCAGCGATCGGTCTTTTTAGGTACTAGCTTTTGCCCATACCTTTGTATACTTGGCCCGAGGAAGTTGTCAGTCGTTCTTCCGTGTAATTTTAAATTATCGTGATTAATTTATTCCCATTTGTAAGACTCATGCTAGGAATCAGCAGCACGAAAATGAACGGAGATTCTCGCGGCGTACAAAAGCAACATAGTCTTCACGCGTGTGCAGCCTGATATTTTAATGAAACGATGACAACGTTTCGACAACGTCCCCTGTTGTCTTAATCAGGTCAGTGTATCTTGCTATCGATAATCTGCAAGGCAGAGCTTTCCGGCAGTTTTTCAGTGATCTCGCAGATTCTCTATAGCAACACACATTCACCTGATGATGACCACAGAGTACGTAGTCGAAACGTTGTCGTCGTTTCATGAAAATATTCGGCTCCAAACCCTTCAAGTCTAAGTTGCAGTAGAATAGAGTTTTTTTATTTTTTTATTATTTTTTTAAACGTAGTTTTCTCCTTACAGCACTGCTACTGTTCTCACAAACAATTCTGTCCAACTAGAAATTGGCTCTTTGGTTCCTGATAGCTAATACGTTGCGTTCGCTACACTGCGGTGGCTAATTATATTTACGTAAAAGTACACATAAGTCAGCGATAGCAGTGCAAACAGCA
The DNA here is from genome assembly GCA_031002005.1 of Vandiemenella viatica. Lineage (NCBI taxonomy): Eukaryota > Metazoa > Arthropoda > Insecta > Orthoptera > Morabidae > Vandiemenella > Vandiemenella viatica. The sequence continues at coordinate 17,751 of JARYHS010000088.1, read as the reverse complement.
AAACGTCAGCAGCAGTATTAACCTTGAATTTTGGTGCAGCCAGGAATTTTTGTTGGCACTTAAATTAACCCTCATCTCTGGTAAATATTTTCTCTGTTCCAATGAAACTACGCCTAGACACTCGGTAATTCGATTGCATTTTAAATTGTAGGACCAGCCGTGATAGTAACGGAGTATGCGGCAACTTGCAGCTGTCTCGCCTGGTCGTCAGGGTAATCGAATCTAAGTGCACGGTAGAGGTAGACTTTCTTTTGATTCTCCTCTCGTCGCCATCCCTTTTAAACAGATATTTCCACCCATTTCAATCCTAAAAGTTAACAATGAAACCTTGCGGGCTTCCATTAATTACTTGAGGTGAAATGGTGGGAGGGTTATGGCGAAATCTCACAAAATCTCACCACCGGTGGTGGTGGGGGGGGGGGGGGGGGGAGGGAATCGACAGAAATCTCACGTCAGGTTTCTACAGGGGTTGTACAAAATAATATGAACACCTGACATTTGCATACTATTGATTTATTAATATTGTGTTGGGGCACCTTTTGCTTGTAGAACGGCTGCTATTCTTCATTGAATAGATTCTTAGAGTGTCTGAATAGTTTCCAACCTAATGTAGTCCCATTCTCATACTAATGCATCCACCAATTGCTTCAATGATGTTGGAGGTGGAAATATGCTCCTTATACTCTGCTCTAGAACTCCCCACAACTGTTCAATTATGTTGAGGTCTGGCGATTGTGCTGGACGGAGAAGATGTTTGATGATATTCTGATGCTCCTCGAACCAGAATAGAACGCTTTTGGATGTGTGTATGGGCGCATTATCTTGTAAGATGGCAGTGTTTGGCACCGGTATGCTAATCATAGTAAGATGTTCATAATTGAGGATGCCGAGATATTCATTTACAGTCATCCGACGAGTGATGTGAATGAGAGGACCAGCTGAATACCACGATATAGCCACCCAAATCATAACGGAACCCCCCTCATGCTTGACTGTAGGACGCAGGAACTCCGGATCGTAGGCTTCTCTTGTGGTTCTACACACATAAACAATGTGAACGATGATTCATTGAACCACACCACATTCTTTCAATCATCAAGTGTCCAGTTTTTATGTGGCCCCACTTGTTTCGCAGTTGGTTGCCCTTATAATGGGTTTTGAAATTGCGGCCCTTCCATGAATGTTAGCTCCCGCCGTACTGTTTTTGTCGGAACAGTAAGTACTCAGGTGTGTGTCAAGATCTGCTGTCACTTATGTTGTGTGGCCACAATCCTTTTTAATGTTCGTCGGTCTCTGTGGGTTAACTTTGGTTTTCGTCCACTATTCCTCTTCGCCGAAGATGTTTATGTATGCTGTAATTACCTTGGATACTGTCGCTCGTGAGACGTTAAACAGTTCAGTTGTTTTCGTCACAGGCGTTCCCGCTAACCGAGCTCCAACGATTTGCGCTCTTTCGAAGTCTGAGAGATCACGCTTTTCACCGACCGCTTGTTTAACCGTCACAGAACAAAGCCTATAATACACCGACACATAACCTACTAGACCTACTAGACACGTCAACTACGCCGTACATGCGTGTCGCAGTATTCACACGGAAGCAGTGGTGCCAACATGCAACAACCCGTACTCCATCGCATGGTGTTCATATTATTTTATCCAACCCCTGTAATTTCTTAAAGAACAGTAGAGCTAAAAAAAAGGTCCACAAACGACGTTGATACCGACTTTAGGGGTGGGGGGTATAACCGCCATAGGAAGCAGGATAACTAAAAAAACTCATAAAAATACTATGAGCTAGGTCATCAGGCTGGGGGGGATGGAGGGGGGTCCTACCAGATCTCACCACGGGGGGAAGGGGGTCCGGATTTGGAAAAGAAAGCACACCACGTAATTAATGGACGCCCCCTTCGACACCTGTTGCTTAAAATGAGTTCAGTTTTATTTTCAGAAATTCAGTTTGGCAGAAAAATGATCATGTAGAGGCGTAAAGATACGCTAAGATGGCATCGTGTAGTGGGGTTATCGTCAGTGAGATGTTGATGACCGTCCAATGCACGTGAGTTGTTGGCGCGATACGGCGTTATTGGACCCACATCTCTCTAGCCCGACCGCGAGCTTACCGCTGGCTTACGAAGTAAGGCTGCAATAACAATCCTGGAACTTCAGCTTGGCCGCCACTGGAATTAGATTCTGGATCACGTTCGCCGCCGCTGATTGTATCAGCCGGCGCGGCGTCCTGACCGACCTGTATTACTCCGCTACGTCGCTGGCCGTTAGACGCGGCTTATCTGTACACAGCAGAGAATAAAGGGCCCACAACGTCTCTCTATCTGCTTGTATGAACTACCTGCTCTCGTGAACGACTTGGCGAAATTTGTTGCGGTTTTCAGTGTCACGTACCTACTGCAGTTCCTGAGGCAGGTTTTCGTGTGTTAAAAATTGACCAATGAGAGAGCTGAGCAGTAGCTAATGATTGGGCACTGGAGTGTGCTGCCCAAATCATTACTGATATGAGCGGTCTGGCGGCTGAGTGTCTGACTGGAGATCGAAAGGTCCCCGGTTCGAATCCCTGTCTCCTCGCGGATTTTAACCTTCACTTCTGGCACACCTTGCTGTGTAATGTGAAGTGGGCCAGAACGCTTCCGTGGTTCGGATTCCACTCTAAACTGTAGGTCCCCTGTACCTGATAGGACTACGATAGGGTCGGATTGCGTAGCCAATAGAAACCTTGTCACTATGTCATTACGACCACATGGTATCATTGAGTGGTCTAGTGGCTCAGCGGTTAAGGCGTTTGACTGGGGATCGAAAGGTCCCCGCTTCGAATCCCTGTTTCGGTGGGGATTTTCGTAGGCTCTTAACCCGACCTTCACCTCCGGTACAGATTGCTGTGTAATATGAATTACGCCAGAACGTTTCCGTGGTTCGGATTCCACGTTAAACTATAAATCTCTTGTTCCCGGAAGGACTATCGGGTTAGGTTAAGGCGGCTACGATAGGGTCGGAATGCCCAGGCAATAGAAACCCTGTCACTACGTCATTACGACCACACGGAATTATTATTATTACTGATATCAACAGTACAACGTAAGAAACAATTTTGGGGCACAAGTTTTCCAAAAGAATGCGCTGTAGTATATATATCTGTTACAGATAACTTGTAATAAGCGTGTCTACGATTTAAACTTGCAGCAAAAATTAAGGGCGTTTCTTTTTGGGGTCTTTGAAGAGTATTGTTTTCATTTATTTATTTGTTATTTCGAAAGGTTTCTCGGTGACATTCAGTATGTCTCGAGTAAACAGTAGAAAGCCAGGTAGATGTACTGATTTCCCTGTGGACTCGACCTAGAATACGCGTAGCAGAACATCTGCATTAGCGAAAACAAAACGGATTAGTGTAATGACTGTAGACGATGCAATGCCCCAAAGCACTCTAAGAAAGCAGCTAAATGTGAGTCAGCGGTGAATGAAATACACAACATTCCGTGGTGGCTGCAAGGAAATAAGAAATATTTTGGAATAAATAAAATGCTTTGAATCAGACAGTGTTAAATTTAAGGAAATGAATTTTCACCGTACGGGTTTGCGTGAAGTATTAATATTGATCTAATACATTGCGTAGAGCATAAGGGCAAATTATTTAGAAATTTGATATTGCATCGTCAACGAGAGCTCTTTTTTATGTGAATTTCGAAGACGGAAACTTTTTTAAAAGTTATAAAATTTCAATAGCCTAACGCAGGCAGCCACACTGTTTGTTATATAGGAAAATTTGCTGTATTATTTAAATGTTGTTTGAGAGAGCACTGAGACAGTGGAATCGTCTGTAATGTTTGATCTGCCGAGACATCTGGGAGGGGTCTCCTAGGCAGTACAAAGCCAGGAAGGAGGGACTTAAAGGGGGGAGTCGATTGGATTACTACAGATTTCTAGAGCATTCTGGAACACTTTGGCTAGTGATATATACAAATAAAATTTATGGTAGAAACCTCAGAAGCATTCCAAAAATACACAGGACTCGTGCGAAGAAATTGACTATCGCCTCTTTTATTCTATATAGTATTGGAAAAAGTTCTAATCCAATGGAAAACACAGATGAAAGGAATGCAGTTAGGAAGAACACGTGATAACTAAGGAGTCATAAGGTTACTGGCACTTGTCGATGACCTGGTAATACTCAGCTGCAATAGACAGGAAGCAAAAGAAGCCCTGGACATTTACATCAAATTGACGCCATAATAGGCCTACAAATTTAGGTTAAAAAAAAAAAAAAACCAACCCACAAACAAATAATACTCACAAAATGTGGAAATATAAAAACAGTCGACAAATTCAAATATCTACTTGAATACATACAAATAGGAGGAATAAACAAGCCATCAAGTCTAGAGACATCAGCAAAACATGTAAGGGCATTGTGACATCATATAATAAATCGTATGCGCGAGCGAACGAACGAACGCTTTATACACGTGCGCATATGCGCAGCATATGGCCTTGAAATGTCTTTTAGCTATGCCTTTCGGGGCTGAAACATTTTCCTCTGTATATTCATTACGGTTATTACAGTCCCACGAAGCAAAAACTGAGAACTGCCCAGCGAAGTATGGAAAGAGCAATGCTAGGTTTTGCAAGAAGAGAGAGGAAAAGGGCCGTGCACATTCGTTCAATAACTAAAGTGACAGACATCTTAGAAAGAGTCATGACCCAAAAATGGCAATGGGCCGGTCATATTGCTCGCAAAAGAGATGAAAGATGGACTACGGTAGTGCTGGACTGGATACCGAGAAACCTGAAAAGAGCAAGAGGAAGACCCCCGGATCGCTGGGATAAGGATATACGTCGAGTTACAGGCGTGAACTGGAAGAGGGTGGCTCAAGATCGACCAGCCTGGAAAGAACTACAGCAGAACTATGTAGAATTAAATTCTAATATATAACTCATTAGACTTAAAAAGGCTACATCCTGAAAAAAGGAACGATATAGCTGCAATAATAATAATAATAATTACAGTCAACTAATTTATGAATCTGCCCAATCACGAGATGCCGAACCAATTACACTATTCCTAAAAACTAAGTCGTTTACTTTACTCACATTTAGACCTTCCAATCATTAGTGATTGTCTTAACTTAATAACTAGTACCTGGGTGACCGATCTTCGCTCGGTATCTTTCGATTTATGTTCAATATCCAAGATTTCGAGTAAAGTTTGATTATAGTAAAAGACTTGAAGGCTTAAAAAAAATCATGTTAAAAACTTGAAAAGCAAAACGTTATTTACATATGAAATTTCATCCAAATCGCTAGATCCATTTGCAAGATCGCATCACAAATTGCTTAAAAAAAAATGCTATTATTATGTTAAATAGAAATCTTAATGCCAGTCAGGGATTAATTAATGGTGCGAGATTTGTGGTAATTCGGGGGATTCTACGATAACCCTTGATGACTCGGCGAGAAAAATTGAAAGTAAAAAATATTTTTTTATATATCTCGCTTAGTTCTCGAGATATCGAATCCCAAAATTGAGGTGGTTGGTTGAAATGCGACCTGGACCAGAAGACAAATTTCGCCATAGCCAAGTTTGATGAATTCGTATGAAACTCGTCGAGACAAATCGAAAATAATGAATTAATTTTTCTGATATCTCGCTTAGTTCTCGAGATATTATATCTCAAAAGTGAAAGGTTAGGATTAGATCCGGCCTGGACCAGAAAAAAAAATATCCACCTAAACCACTATGTATATACGGTGGAAATGTATTTTCAATGTTTTATTTTGTTCCTTGTGGTTGTTGTTAGGCTGAAATACGGCCTGGACCAGAAGAAACGTCGTCAAAAGCACAAGGAATTATACCTACAACTGATTGTTGCCATGCTATATCTCGAAAACCAAGAACATTTATTCTTTATTTTCGATATGTTTCGTCGAGATTTATAAGAATTCATCATCAGGTTGTGGCGTCAATAGAACATCATCTGTGCTAAATTCACTCACTCCGATAAGACTATGCTCATATCTCGCATCTTCTGATCAGCATTTCAAAATGGTGATAAAACAATTCCCATAAGAAGTAACCTTCGTTATAAACATTAATAAAGCACAAGGTCAGACGCTTCAAAAGGCAAGATTCTATTTATCAAAAAGTTTTTTCGTATGTGCACTCGTACGAGGCTTTTTCAGGAATTTGTAGATGTATTAATATTTAATTATGCATTTTATTATCAAACTTTACTCGAAATCTTGTATATTGAACAGAAATCGAAAGATTTTTTATAATTAAGGTGGTAGTATTTAATGACTAACTAACAACCACTTTTTACAGTCAAAAAGGAAACGATGATTACTTTATAACTGGTACCGGTAACTGGCTTTCTGGTACCTGAATTGTCTACGAGATGGCGCTATTGCCGTTTTCGAGAAACCGAGTGACGAAATTGTTTGTATTTTGTAAACTCGCTTTTTTGTAGGGAAGACAACTATTTAGGTAATCTTAAAAGTCAAAACGTTACCTAAATTATAAATTTCATCCAAATCTTCACAGCCTTTTCTGAGATACGAAATATATATATACAAGAATTTCTCGTTTAAAGATATAAGATTAACTGGTCTTTACCTAAATATTCTGCGTGTACGCTTCGCCAAGTTTTTAATTTCAACAAACCTACAAAATACTGTTTCTCTATTTTTATTTTTGGGAGTGGGAGGGAGGGGGATGGGGTATGGGGTAGGAATTAACGTGGAGGGTGAATGGACTGAAGTTTGTACGGGTTTGATGGCAAGAAGCTATTACGCAAACTGTAGATGAATATTATACATCCCTTACTTACGGTCCATACGTAATTTTTATTTGCAAACTAACCGTATTAAATAACGTTTTAGAGTGACCAGGGATTATGCAGCGTTGTTGCTTCGTATTAAGTAGTGTGTGTCGCCGTGATACTAGTCGAGTTAACCGATTTGAGGGTTCGCGCGGGTCGCCCAAGACGTGCTGCGAGTATCGAGCGGGGCTCAATAATTTCATTACGCCTCGCCCACCGAGCGAGTACGTTATAGGCCATAGAATACATTAACAGCGCCCCGTCGTAAAATTAAACCAATTAGGGATGCGCTACGATTCTCCGATAGCGGTTAACTGGTCTACAACCCCAGTATCCGCACACCTAACGAAATAACAGGCACGAAACCTGCCAAGTTTACGGTAACTCGAGTTTTACAAAGAGAAAGAGAATAGTGACCACTACAATTTTGTTTCTAAATAAAACACACACTATTAGCAAGTGTTTTCTGTATTGTACCTTCTCAGAAGCGTTTCCTCCTTGTGGATTGCAGCATCCTCAGTGAGAAATTTTTAGAAGCAGTTGCATGCTTGTCTGGTCGAGAACAGCTTTCTTTGCTTTTCTACAGAGCCCAATTTGGGTGCTATGGTTCAACACTCTTTTTTTATTTTTACGAAGGCCACTGTTTCACTGAAGTTTGCGTTGGTCCAACTTTTTGCACTTTTTGCACTTAGGGCGTTTGTAGGGACAAAATGAGGACTACATATCACGACCGCATGGCATTGTTAATGACTGCTTAAACCAATAATTCATTGCTAATTTTCCAAAAGTGAGAATAAATGGCTTTAAACTTAACTTAGTCCACAACCCGAAGGTTGGTTGGATCCTCCCGAAGGAGACATACTAAGCCATTGTGTCAGAGCTAAGACGGCCAGTTCCTTTCCTCTGGGACCTACAGTTTAACGTGGAATCCGAACCACGGAGCGTCCTGGCATAGCTCATATGATTAAACACAACTCCTTAGGTACATTTTTATTTAGGGTTTGATGTCGTGACCACGTATCCTTACATGGCCGAGATTCGAAGTTAAAGTTGACGTTGATTTTGGAGGAGTTAAAAGCTTACGTGGGCAAAGTGATTGAGTCACTGAAAAGAACTAATTCTTCTCTAACGTTCACCAGCTCACTAGGTCATTTTAAACAAAAAGATTATTTCCCATTTGAGTGTAGGATATGTCCGTTTTATTTACATTTTGACTGATTTCGTACATTAATTTCACAGGCGATTATTTTAATTTATTTTTCTATTTATCCTGAAATACACTGAAAAACCAAAAAAACTGGTACACCTGCCTAATATCGCGTAGGGCCCCCTCGAGCACGCAGAAATACCGCAACACGACGTGGCATGGACTCGACTAATGTCAGAAGTAGTGCTGGAGGGAATTGACACCATGCATCCTGCAGGGCTGTCCATAAATCCGTAAGAGTACGAAGGGGTGGAGATCTCTTCTGAACGGGACTTTGCAAGGCATCCCAGATATGCTCAATAATGTTCATGTCTTGAGAGTTTTGTGGCCAGCGAGGGTGTTTAAACTCAGAAGAGTGTTCCTGGAGCCACTCTGTAGCAATTCTGGACTAGTGGGGTGTCGCATTGTCCTGCTGGAATTGCCCAAGTCCCTCGGAACGCACAACGGACAGAAAGGATGCAGGTAATCAGCCAGGATGCATACGTACGTGTCACCTGTCAGAGTCGTATCTAGACGTATCAGGGGTCCCATGTGACTCCAACTGCACACGCCCCACACCATTACAGAGCCTCCACCAGCTTGAACTGTCCCCTGCTGACATGCAGGGTTCATGAATTCGTGTGGTTGTAGCCATACCCGTACACGTCCCCCCGTTCGTGGTGGGTGAACGGTTAGCGTTCTGGCGTCGCATTCGTGAGGACGGCGGTTCGAATCCCCGTCCGGGCATCCAGATTTGGGTTTTCCATGGTTTCCCAAATCACTCCTGGCAAATGCCGGGATACTTTCTTCAAAAGGCCATGCCCGAATTCCTTCCCATTCGTTGCCCCCCCCCATCCTTTCCTGTATCTAAAGACCGCGCTGTTAGAGAGACGTTAAGCAGATAAAAAAAACGTAAACTTCCATCCGCTCGATACAATTGGAAATGAGACTCGTCATACAAGGCAAAATGTTTCCATTCATCAATAGTCCAATGTCGGTGTTGACGGGCCTATTTCGGCCGCAGCGATGTTGGAGATTTGATGTTTTACCGTATTCCCGATAGTCACGGTGCACTCGTGAAATGGTCGTACGGGACAATCCCCACCTGATCGCTACCTAGGAGATGCTGTGTCCCATCTCTCGTCCGCCGACTATAACACCACGTTCAAACTCACTTACATCGTGATAACCTGCCATTGTAGCTGCAGTAACCGACCTAACGCCTGCACCAGACACCTGTTGTCTCATATAGGCGTTGCCGACCGCAGCGCCTTACTCTTGAGTGTTTCATATTTCTGTGTTTGCATACGCATGCCTATACCAGTATCTTTGGCTCTTCAGTATATATATATTGAATACTGTCAGATTATTTTATATCAGAAAAAGCCATTTCAAAACGCCTGTGAAATACTGTTCGGGTAGTTTGATAATAATAAAGCATGATTAGTTTTACACTAATTTATTTATTGATACAAACGAGAAAAAAACCCAACACTTTTACGAAACTTTTTGTCTTAAACAAAATGTTAGTTGGTGTTCACAAATAACATTTTGGATGAAAAGCCTAATTATTCTTTCTGTGCAAATATGCACAAGTTTGGAAGAGATGAACCTGTAGATCGGATTAGGGCCAAACGCTAGGATTTTCGGCCACAGGTAAGCATTTTTAGTTCCCCCCCCTCCCTCTGACAAAAGTTTTTACTTTAAACTTTGTTTTTTTATATATATACTCAGAAAATTTTATTGCAAAAAATGTTCAAAATTTGATTTGATTTCTATTTAGTTAGGTTCTGTGGCCGGTGGACGGTGGTAGTATTGTCGCGCTTCTCCCCCCCCCCCGCCCCTCCTCCTCCTCCGCCTATAGCCGGCCCTGCTTCGGGTCAATTGACAGGTCGGTAGTCTGGTACTGTACTATTTGTCCGCGCCGTAACCGCAACGACACTTTCCCCTATTCGAGTTAAATTATAACTCCACTTAAAGGTAAAAGTCACGGGGTCGCTACAGCTCCAGCCGCATCCCGTAGAATTCTCGGAGGTTGAGCTCCGCACTCCCCCTGCATCCATTGGCACAAGAATGGATGTGACGGGGTCAGCACCACGCTCCGACCGTTCTTTACTTTCCCGGTGAGTTTCCTCCACCGTACTCATTGGATAGCAGGCTGAGTGGGCCTGGGCAGCCGTTACGGACGTTCAGCTTCGAGAAGAAATCCTCGGCTTCGTTGGGGATCGAACCCCGTGTAACGGGTTAATGGCATTTCCCCATTACTTTGGAAGATAATTTGAAAGGTTTAAAAGTTTTGAATAGCGGCGGTTGAAACTGGTCGGCGTCTAGAGACGTCAGCATCCGGCAAGTCCGTGGGCTCGGAGGTGTAAACCCCAAATTCGGGAGCACGGTGCACTAGGAAGAAAGACGCACCTAAGCTTCCGGGCAATCAGTCTGCCATTGGGTCGGCGAGTCAGTCGGGAAAGTGAACAGTCAGTTGAGTCGACGAGATCGCATGTTCGCGCTCAGTCATTATGATGAAGAATTAATCTCGAAGAAGATGTTTTATGTGGTGATATGAATGATTTTTAGTAATAAAAAAAGTATTTGCAGAATTTTTGTGAATTGTTTTCGTGGTGAGCCATACGTATGGTCTGTGAACTAGGAAGCGTGTTGATGATTGAATGAGAAGAGTGTGTGTTTTCAATATAAATTTATCGGAAACATTACCTGTAATTTTAAAGGATCGAAGTACCCATAGAGAACTTTCATAAATGTTGGGAGTTGGAGCGAGATTATCCTATTAACTATTAAATGAATGTGTTTCAAATAAGAAGGCGCACTTTCATTTCATTTACCAACTTAAAGCTGGTTGGCGGCCGTCAGAGAAAGAATCAGAAACTTGTGAGTGCATGGAAACTTCACAGTAAGTATTGTAACCTAACCACCAGCATAACCGCGACACCCGGTCTTCTGCAGTCAGCCGCTCTACGGCCTGAGCTAGGCGGTCGCCCTTAGCTCCACGTACCCCTCCCAGGCACTGGCCAACCCCCTTAAAAAGACTGCCAGCTTTTTCAACCCCCTGCGATTCACTGCTAAACACCGAGGGGTTCGCGTACCAGACGTTGACAAACCCTGCTTTAAACGACAGCGCATTCCGTCCAACGCTCTGTGCAAATAAACGTCTCGCGGCCTCCTAAGTCTAATGACATACAATGCAGTCACACGCATAACCGCAAAACGCTGCGGTACCTGTGAATCCGCAAGCATGTGTTGTTTTGCAGGGCATTGCAAACTAGAGAAACCGCAATCAGGAAAACGCGCACGGTATTTTTCTACGCGGATTGGAGGGGGAAACACAAAGAAAGCGGGGGGGGGGGGGGGAGGGTAGTGACACACCAGCCGCTCGGTCTCACTCCGGATTCTCGTGTGTGAATTAGTTTGGAAATGCTCGCTTTGATCGCAAGTGAAAAGAGTTTCGTGAATGTGGGACAGTACTTATAATCATTAATAAAGAAAGATTACCAGCTACTGATTAGCGGTTAGTTATTTAACATCCCATTAGTATGTTCAATTTCGAATGTTAACTGCTAATATGTAATATCCAATGTTTATTACTACATATGAATACGCTTTCCACATACCCTAATTGGTGCATTTGTAAACGGTTTTCACAACAACAGTAAATAATTGACTATTTTAGTAAATGTGAATAACTTTGAGAATTTCCACCGAACGTGGTCGATGAGTGGTTAACGTTCTGGCCTCGCATTCGGGAGGACGCCGTTTCGAATCCCAGTCCGGGCATTCGGATTTGGATTTTCCATGGTTTCCCCAAATCACTCCAGGAGAATGCCCGGTTGCTTCCTTCAAAAGGCCATGGTCGAATTCCTTCCCGTTCCTTGTCCTCACTCACATCCCACCTCTAATGACCCCGACATCGGCGAGGCGTAAAGCACTAGTAAAAAAAAAAAGATTGAAAATTTCCCATTCTGCACCGTAATAACATGCAACATTTTGTTAGTCATCTTCAGTTACGAAATCCTAATAAGAAAATTCTTTCACGGAGTGAAACTGGTAATTAAGTAAAACATCTTTAATTTATGATTTTCCACTACGAAAGTCAGCAAGGGGATATATGTACTGTGCTGGCATTGGTTTTTTATTTTAACTTAAAGAATCTTTCATGGTTTCGTCCATCGCCAAGGAGTATCTTTTCCCGTTATCTTCATTACTGGCTTCCGAAGGCGGTGATGGGTCTATATTTTACAATACTCGGAACTAAAAATAGTACAGAAATGTAATTTTTTCCGTATTCACGTGGCAGATTGGCAATTTTTCAATCTCTTAAATCAGTTTTAGACAGTTGTGTTGCTTGAAAAATTGGTCTTTAATCGCCCGCCTATAAATCCCAAGTGCTAACCTAGAGGCCATCAGGGCTTGACTGTGCGTCTTTTCTGGCGACACCGTCTTTCCACGATGGTAGAGGATTATAGACCGTCCTTCCAGGAAGAACGCGCTCTCGAGGATGCGGTTTCCTCACCTAAATGTCATCTAGCTCCAAATGCGGTTTTTTCCTATGCATTCGCGGTTGCGGATTCCAGGAATCCGGATCCGCATTCTATGTCACTAGCCTAAGAAGAAGTACCGTTCACTTTTAGTGAGTCCTTTCAGAAGAAGTGGTTGACTCTCGAGCGACGCGGCTCTGGTTGGTCTCCCTGTGGCCTGTATTCCCCGGGGCCGCGTACACGGCGCCTGCTCCTGAAGGAATCCCAGCGGGACGCCGGCACAGCCGGGAGGTAATTTACGGCGGCGAGTGACAGCCGGGATCCATCAGCGGCGCCATTGTGCTGATTGCGATGTATGGCGGCTGTCAGGCCGTGATTCACCGCCCGCTTTCTTCAGATATCGGCAGACACGCCCGGCGCGATACCACCCGTCATAACTCACCCGCCACGTCGCGTCGGACGCCCGACAACAAGTGCTCCCGCCCGCCAGCCGCTGTAATTAACCAACCACACCACACTAACAAGGGACACCTGTGACCATGCTTAGAATAACAAGCGATCATAAACAAAACCGTGGTGCGTGTCATTTCCAAGCAGAACTCCGCATTTGTCTGCTAGCGCCATTACAGAGCCATGAAAAGAGCCTATTGTTGCGTGATTCCTGGTCTGGTCATACAGATCGTACCCTTCTAGATGCAACTTTTCCAAACAAAGATGTTATGCTGAAGATATTGCCACCGAAAACAACAAAACATTTCCAACACCTTGATGTTTATTTCTTTCGACAATATAACCCCTATATGATAAAGATTACTGATTTTGTAAGACTACAACGTGCCAAACCACAAGTGAACATACATGATCGTTAGTTCATCATGAAACTTCACTCTGTGTTTGACAATCAATTTGCTGGAGCTACATACAAGCCTATGTTGTAATATGCTTGGCGAAAGCCAAGTTATGACATTAACGTACCAACATCAGCATTTGAAAATGTAATTAGTGTGGCTTTTGATATTGGACTGCGTGAATGCGAAAATGATTTGGAATGTGATAACGTGGCTTTAGTGGGGTGTGTACATTGTTCTTCATCGAAATGCCGCATCTGCACTTTGAGGACTAATATAAGCACTATCAGGTGTGTGGTACTGCTGTATATGCGTGTTTTGCGCTATATTAAGTACTTTAAGCACAGAGTTTTTGGCACTGTTGATTGAAAATGTAATGATACGTTGATGTCATTGTATTACGTATAATTTCCTTTTTTTCTCTATTAAAATGTTACTTAATGTAGAATGCAACGTATTGCATGGAAATGGCACACACCACTGTTTTGTTTACGATCTCTTGTTATTCCAAGCATATTTTCGTGCAGTTCTGAGCGTTCGCGGTCAGAGGTGTCCCTTGATACAAATTCTTCGCGGGTTTGCCGCCGGATCACATTTTCTAACGACAAGCATTCGGCGACTTTCACTGCCGCCATCATCAGGTCTTTTTTTTTTTGTTTTTCTTTTTTTTTGTTGTTCCTTCAGATACAACATACCTGATGATGGCGGCAGTGCAAGTGCAAGTCGCCGAAAGCTTGTCGTTAGAAAATGTGATCCGGCGGCAAACCCGCGAAGAATTTGTATCAATAATACGCCGGGAAAGACTTATCTTTCATAGAGGTGTCCCTTGTAAGGCAAGTAATGGATGCTGCATAGTTGATAGCTTCAGGCTTACATGTGTTATATCAGGTGTTTGTTGTATTTACATTGGTTTTAATAAATGTGTGCATGAAATTGATTACTCAGCATCTCGTCAGTTCTGGAAAGTTTTACACAATGTTTTCATGTTTACTCCTTCTCTCTCATGATAATACGTGTTCACGACACTTACTTCAAATCGTTTTCCAGCACACGAATAAACTTTACTAAAAACGAATCTCGCTTAAGAACCTGATGATGGTTCCACAGGGTCCGAAATGCATTGTGTAATGCAATAAAATTTGCATTCTAGTGACTGAAAGCTATTTTTCATTCTACCTATTGTCTAATCAATATAGTCACGTCAATACATTGAATTATGGATGAAATTAACTTAAAAATATGTATTATTAGTCTCTTTTTATTTATGTTCAGTCTTTTTAGATGTTTTCTTATCCCTTCTGTCAAGAGATATCTCTGGTACAGTAAACTACGAAATATAAACCAAATTACATCATTGTTAAGGTTTTGAGTATTATTTAATAGCAATTGCATGTATTTAGGGGCGTTCATTAATTACTTGAGGTGAAATATGGGGGGTCCGGCAAAATCTCACCAGAGGGAGGGGGTCCGACCAAATCTCACGAAGTCTTACCGGGGGGGGGTGTCTAGAATTCCGGAAAAACATCTCACGTAATTAATGGATGCTCCCTTAAGCAACTGCGAGAAAATAAACTGCCAGAATACTGCGTTCAACGCTTTATATTTGAGCAGATGTAGATGTTTTCACTGTATTCTGTGTCACTGTCATAGTAAACTCTAAGAAATTAATTGTTAAAACTCTGCGATCAACCCGTCATTTTTCTCCCCATATTTTTTAATTAATAATTTCGTAGAGTCCTTGCCACAAACCCGAAAGTTGTCTTACATGGTGACCGTGACAGGACACGTTATCACAAGAGTGATGATCTCGACACACTTTCCTTGAGAGACTGTCTGTCGAACGGAAGCAGCCAATCACTGTGTGCTTTCACCGTATCGGCGAGAAGATAGCCGACGTGGCGGTGAATTAGAAACTGCTCTGTGTTGTGGCGAAGGGTCCACTGCCGGGAGTGCGGACTGTAACTGAATTATGCCGCGCGAATGGGGACATTAGCGTCCCGGGGCACACGCCGCATTTATTGGACACGCCATAGATATGTAAATTCCGGCCGTGCATCTCGCTGATTTAGGAGCTCGGATTACGGGCAGCCAGCGCGGGCCGCGGCTCTTGTTTACATCTCTGATGGTGGGCCAATATTGGAACTACTTTCTGCCGGCGCGCGCTCGCCTTCTTACTAATTGAGTGTCTTCTCCGACGAGCGCAGGTTCGCCGTCTGTTTGCCCTCGAATTCGCTCCTTCATCACTTAGCCCCGCTATTAAATTAGCCACATCGTGCCAGTCGCTCGCCTTTGTCGTAACTTGCTCCCATATTGACTCAAATTAGTGCCCCAAAGTATCGTAACAAACTCCGACTGTGCCGTCTTAGTGGTCCTACTTCCTCCTGCCGAGTACTCAGGCGATACCCACAAACCATGGCCTTACTTTGTTTGAGCGAGCGCGGTGGGTGAGTTGTACCGTCTGGCCTCGCATTCGGGAGGACGTCGGTTCGAATCCCCGTCCGGGCATCAAGATTTGGGTTACCACGATTTCCCGAAGCCACTCCAGGAGAATGCCGGGATGCTTCCTTCAAAAGGCCATGGCCGAATTCCTTCCAGTTCCTTGTACCCAGTCCCATCCCGCCTCTAATGGCCTCGACGTGGACGAGGTGTAAAGCCATAAGTTAAAAAAAAATTATTCCTTCAACAGTGTGTTGCGGGAGGCAAATCGAAGCTAACGAAGGGGTTGACCTAGGTGGAGTTTCGGACTACTGGCAGTAACATCAAAAGGTTGGTGTTGGGTTGGCCTTGTGTTGGTTCATTATTTTGTTTTTTGAATTGTCGAACGGGAGTGTGTTTAATAAATTTTTTATTATTGTGTTGAAAAACATTAGAGTATGGAGTGGGAAAATGAGACTGCATTAAAAATGGTCGATTTTTATCAACGGGAATGTTTGTGAGCGAATACGAACTGTGAATATAAAAACAACCTGAAGAGGTTAGACGCTTGGAGGGAAATAAATATAATTTTACATAAAGAGCAAGATGTGAAGAAGAAATGATATCTTTGTTGACATCTCTTCTAACCAGACTCCTCCCTACTTTTGAAAAGAGAGGTAATCGTCCAACGTGATTTTTTTCCTTCGTTTTCAGATCAGTAGTGAAGTAAATTCTGCACTTGCGACAGCTAACAAATCCTTATGTTCTCTCATAATATAGGCTGTTTAAATTGTAATTGAAAATCACTCATTAATTTATAAAAATGCTAGGATGTTCGATGAGTTTTCAGAGCCTACTGTGATTCCACATGGCCGAATCCCTTAGCGCCATCTCCTTTGCTTGAAGAGGTTGCGAGGCCGAACGCCAATGCATTAGCGATCAACGTTCATTCCAATACATTATTCGTTGCCTACTGCATACGCACCTTTAGACGAATCAAGAGAGTGATTTGTGTATGATGAAAATGCATCACATTTACCTTTCTTCTCATGACAAAGCGTCGGAAGCGTTCACTAGAATTTTAATTTTTTCTCAGTACTTTTATTTGCATTGTGCCTTTTGTGGACAGTAGGTAAACTATCTTTACGTAAGTACTGCATGGTGTTAGTACAGGAGTCCCCAAAGTGGTCGATACCGACCCCTTGGGGTCGATAAGAGATCTCCAGGGGTCGATTAATACAGAGGGGTCGAAAGGGGGTCGATTAATACTAAAGAGGATCAATTAAACTGTACAGGAATGCTCTACTAAAAATCAAGTCAATAAATTAAAGTGAAGCTCATCCTCTCAGTTATCGTCTGTTTGCGAAGTCATGTGAAGTAAATGATGAAACTTTCAACAAATTACTTTTGCTCACTGGGATAAAGTGTTTGTGAAGAGGTGATAGTTGTAGTATTTAGAGTTGAAGAGTGCCTTAGGAAGGTGGATCCATCGCTGTGTGACAAGTTAAAACAGTACAACAACCATCTGCTCTTTTTGGCAGGTCTTTATTCGAAATTTATTCCATCTATCAATAGTTTTGTTCCTATTTTTTGAGATTATAATAATAGTGGAAAGTATCTCGTTTTTCTGTTAATTTTATTGGGTGGATTTTATAAATTATTTCGCTGAGTTGTTATGCAGGCCTCCTTATTGCTTAGCATCAGAAATGCCAAAAATAATTTAATGCTTTTATTAAATACTTGTGGGGGTCGGTAAGAAGGCAAATACCGTATCAAGGGGTCGACGGGGTAAAACGTTTGGGGACCCCCGTGTTAGTATAATGCACTCTGTCGCCAAGAAACCACCCCTTAGGAATGGACTGTGTTTCCTGTGATTCGTCAAGTTCTCCGAGCGCTGTGGTCACAGTTATGACGTGTGGCTCCTCTGGTGATTCATCGTGTTCCGCTTTACGCTTCGCGATTTCAGCCTTTTTATCAAATTCACCTTT